>JAVKPL010009489.1:0-38377 GCA_032173675.1 Gastrolobium villosum
CCTGATTTGCTGATTCACTGATAAACCACTGATTAACAACCTATGTGAGGTATTTTGAACCCAAACACTCTATTCCTTTGAGAGTGATCATTGGTCATTATGTATTGATGTTTTGAATGCTGCACTCTGTTTGGATGACTGATATGCTATTTCTGTGTGATTGGGGCATTGTTTCTGAATATGTAGCCTAGAGCCAAAAGCCTTACCCTTCAATTATATCCTTTGGTCCCTTTATTTGAGCCTGAGCCTTTCTTTTCTGTTTCATCCTGATGTTATAAGCCAAATTCCTTGTCCACCCTATATAGCTATCTTTAGTGTTTAGCTAATGCTCGTTAGCTTAGAAATACAAAAAAAGCTAAATAAGGCAAAGGGAAATTGGTTGTAAAAAATGTTAAAAATGAAAAAGAAAGAAAATTCAGGAGGTAAAAAAAAATGTTAGAAGAAAAAGGAGAACAAGCGATCTTATAAAAAGAGTCTTTGTAAAATAAAAATGATCTCTGAGCTTACTGTAAAAAAAAGAGAAGAAGGAAAAAGGCAAAAGTAAAAAAATTGTGAAAGTAAAAAGAATAAAAATAAAAAAGGTAATCAATACAAGAGGGAGAAGAAAGTCAGTAAATTCCCTTTGTCTTGTTTAGGTAAAAAGATCAGAAAAAGCTAATGAGGATTAGTTAGACACTAAAGGGTTAGCTTAATTAGCCAAGTGACTAGAAAAACAACAATCCTAGCCCTGCCTCTTTATAAGCTTTAAAGACCCTATGATGGAAGTAGCATGTTGGACTTCAAGTTTCTGAATGGTTGTGTAGATTGGAAACATTCATGCATGATGACAATGAGTGAACCTTCCTTATAAAAAATGAAAGAGTGTGATTAATTGAAAATGTCTGGAAAGGAAATTCAGTGGATTGTCAATTGAATCAGTTTAAATTAAGGGTTGCAACTGATTGAATGTGCATGAGTTTTTGATTGAATGCTTCTATAATTACTGATTGACTGGAGTTGGATGATTAATTTGATGAAGGAATTGGTTAATATTAAGCCTGGTCAATGCTTTAAGGAGTGTGATGTTTTGCATAGATGGTTGATAAATTTATCGAAGTTATTAAGTTTAATTTAATGGTGCTAAGTGATTCTGAATTTGATTTAACAGTTTATTTTCTGATAAAAGTTTGTTTGATTGCTTGAGGGCAAGCAATTGGTTAAGTTTGGGGTATTTTGTTAGCACATATTTATATATAATTATATTATATTATTTTATGATATTTAAGTGTCTTTGGGTTGTTAATTAGTGTTTTTGCAGGTAAATTAAGCCCAATTGAGTTAAGTAAAGATCCATGTAAAAAATGAAGGTAAGAAGTAAAAATGGTAATATTTGTCTTGTTACTCACCTATTTTATTTATTTTTATCTTCAGCTTACAAGAAAACAGAGGGAGCAATCTGGACCAATGGATTTAAAGAAATGGATGGTTGTGATGGAAGGAGGCTTTTCTGATGGTTTTGAAAAAGAGAAAGGATATATCAGAGAGAGATGCAGATTTTTAGTCATTAGATATTAGAATTACTGTTTTAAAAATAGAGAGAGTCCTTTTCTGAGTTCCTTCTTTTCTTTCGTTTTACCTTTCTGTTCTTGAGAGATTCTTTTCGCTTTTCTTTTCTGCTTTTGTGGGTTCGTGTTCGCAAGTTTGTTCGTCCACATCCTTGATCTTGGAGTGCCTTGACAACGCGTCTTCAAGGGAGAGGAGTCACGGATCTGCATGCGAAGCGGTCGATTTCTGGAAGTTGTTCACTGTAGATCGAGTTAGGGTTCTTGATGTTTGAAGAACCGGTTTATTTTCTGAACTTGGTATGTTTGTTCTTTTAATTCGGATATTGTAGAATTTCTGATAATGGGTTTTTAGATCTTTTCTTTTCTGGGTATGTGAGATTGATTGGATGAATATTTCTTAAAGTTCTTCGTTATTGCTGTGTTTTCTTATTCGATTGATTCTTTTAACTTTCTAACTCAAGAGATTCATGGGAATGAAACTTGAGTTTTTCAACAGAAACAATTTGGGAAATGCGTTTCTGTTTAGAATCGATTGAACCCCTTTGGATTAGGGATAATCAAGGGTGATTTCTGATAATTTTCTATAAAGATTCAGAACCTTTGGAAAAAGATTTTCTTGAATGTTAATGTTGATTCTGGGAAGGTTCAACTAAACTAGTTGTAGTACTTCGGGAATTGAGGTAAACTCGCTGTAGCTTTGAACGAAATTTGCAGGAATGCAAATAATACTTTGTGTCATCCATGATTTTAAACATACTCAGAAGCCTTTTTACATTGATAAACATTTCTTTACTTTCAAATCATATTTTGATAGTTTAATAAGAATACAATAAAATTCTCTTTTTACCATAAACCAATTAAATTCCAATTAAAGAATTCTTAATTCAGATTAATAAAAAAGAAAAATAATTCAACCTGTTCCCTGAGAACGATAACTCTTTTCTTTTGAAAATATACATCTCAACAGTTGGTACCATTAAGAATAAATTGATTGTAAATTCCAAAGCTTATCATGTATAAATTTCTAAATGAAGAGTTAAAGAATGAACATAACATATAGACTTGGGTCATGTCAATTTCACACAATGTTTAGTCCAAGAAACTAACATTGTTGAATGTATATTTCTGGTCAAATAAAACATTGATTTGGAATTCAAGGATGAAGAACGGTAGAGCCAAAACAATTGAAGAGCATAGATGAAAGATTCCTATTAGGAGCATGAACATTTGAAGACAGAGGGTAATATCAAATCACTATAGCCTTATCATGTATAAATTTCTAAATGAAGAGTTAAAGACTGAACATAACATATAGACTTGGGTCATGTCAATTTCACACAATGTTTAGTCGAAGAAACTAACATTGTTGAATGTATTTTTCTGGTCAAATAAAACATTGATTTGGAATTCAAGGATGAAGAACGGTAGAGCCAAAACAATTGAATAGCATAGATGAAAGAGTCCTATTAGGAGCATGAACATTGAAAGTTCATGCTGCATTGCAAAAGCCAGACCATATCTTCAAATTTAGATTAGTGTTATTTATCTTCAGCTTACTACTTTCAGATTTAAATTTTAATAAATTTGTTGAGTCTAAATTAAAAAAATTAAATTAAAGCTCTCGAGGATCAGGTTATGCTTTTGGTTCAACTACTCTGCAAAATCTTACCACCTGAAGCTTAAACAGTTGCTGTGAACTGAAGATAATAAACAAATAAACAAACTGAAATGCAAAACTAACAATTCGATACTAAATCTTGGATAAATTTTCCTATAATTCAAATTAAAATTACTTGCTAAAACAAACAAGATCTACATGAACAAGCTGAATCAAATTAAATGGTGATGTTGGGAGCTCCACCAACATCACCATCTATATCCACCAAAAAACAAGGGCAAAAGAAAAACCTAGAAAATGAAAAAACACGAAAGATCAAAGATTCAAAGAGAATAGAGAACCCAATGAGAAAAATTTGAAACTCGAAAAGTTAATTTTGTTTTCTGTGTGTTTCAGCTAAAACGATAAAAAAAAACGAAACGAAAGGGGTTCCAAATACCTACCTATATCTCCTTTTCCTTCCTCTTGAATGACGTTAAACCCAGTCACAAACCTTGCTCCTAACCCTTAGTCTGCAGCCACAAAATTTGCACACAAAGTAAACAACAAAACTCCGTTAATGGTGATTTCATGTTCCACCAAAACAAAGCTAAAACGAGAACCTAAATTACTACTCTACCATGATTTTCCTTGGAGATGGAGGGGAAGAGTGAAGACCGGAGAGTGAATGACCGAGAGAGCTTGGGAGAATTTTTGGTTTTTTTTTTCTTTTGTACAAAACTGGTCCGGGTCAAATTTTGTGTCAATGGGTCAATTATTAAAACAAGTCAAGTCTAAAACTGACCCAAATATATATGGATTAATATTCAAATCCAATTCAAAAAAAAGTAGATATTTATGGGTCAGATTAAAATCAAATTAAAAACATGGCAACTGAACTAATTTTTTTTGGTCACCCCTACCTCTTAGGAATGTTGCATTCATTTCTGCATTTGTCTCTTCCAACGATATTAATGTGTCCTGGCAGTGTAATTTGGAAGTACCACCGTGGGTTGGAATACTAGGTGTAAGGTTGGGTCCCTAAGATGGTTGATTTGTATAGGATGTTTGGTAGATGGTTTTGCCATGCCTTTGAAATTTCATTTAATATTTTGAAATTGTCAAATAAGTCAGTCCGTGAAAAGTCTGTCATTGATTTCAAAGATCTCGGTTTCAATTCTTTTTTTGCCTCTTAGATCTCGGATTCTAGGTACCATATTGTTCTAGATTAGTCATCTATTATTATATCATGAGGTATGATCTTTTGACACTGGTATCAATTTTTAAGTTTGACACCTCATTTAAGAGTGGTTAAATCAAAAAATATCAATGCTGTCATATGCTTACAAATCAGAGTCGTTAATTTTTTTTTATCTAACGACTCTCAGATGAGATGTCAAACTTAAAAGATCTACCTCTTATATCATAGTGAATTTTATTTGTTATGCACATGCATCTCATATATTAAGTGAGAATATTTGCCGCACACATAGTAAAACACACCAGGGCAAAACAATTATATCTATCCTCTCATTTATTATTGGAGAATTTTCTCCACTTATGTATACTCTCTTCCGTCGTTGAAGGGCCCTATTGCATTATTATTATTGAGTTGAAATGTAACTTCAGGAGTTACCATGCCTAATACTTTCCCTTGATTCCTAGTTTTCACTTGAGACCCACCTACAATCACTCTCATGTTGAGTTTAGATACATACCTGTGGCACACTAAATCATTGTTATATTGACATACTACATCCCTAGAGCCTAGAGGTAGACAAATCCATTTCCACCACCCAAACAATTCACATATAAAAAATAATATTTTGACAATATACCATTAAATAATAATTTTACAAATTACACTAAAAGCAAAATTAAATCTGTTATGGGCTAGACCTAGGCCCACTATGCACCTCGGCCCGAAGCCCACATTGCACCTCGGCCAGCCACCAAACCCTAGAGCCGGGCTATATAATGCAGGTAAAGCAGAGCAGTAAGGTACACATTTTCTAATCCTAAACACTATAGATCACACACACACCTTGAAGGCATACGCCTAGGTCAGTGTCAGTGATCCACGTTCCTCCCAGATACCTAATCTATAGGCATCTAGAGAGAAACACTCGTATCCAAGATCAATCATCCAACCTACGTTGGACACATCTGCCAACAGGCAGAACAAAATCCATAAAATTATCTTTATTAGAATAAAAAATAACAACTAAATAAATAAAAATAAGGAACATATATTATGAAAAGAAGCAAATTAAATACCTGGCATTAATTTGGCTCACACGATTTGTGAAATTAAATCATTGCTAGAAGTAGTGTTATGATCCTTGAACAGAGATGTCCAATCAACGACCGGTGAGTTGATTTTGGATCAGAACGCCCTCTCTCAGGCATTTATAAAGGAGATACTTTAGAGATCAACAGATCATTGTGCACTATAGTAGATGACATAGTGAAGGTGCGGGTGTGTGTACAGTGACAATTAAGAGAGAAAATGTTTAGAGTGTATGTACTTGATTGGCTTAACTATTTATTTATAAATGGATTACCTGCCAGGAGTGGACTTCTGAACTTCCTAAGAATATTGGGGTTCCAGTTCTTGATCCATTATTGTTGTACTAGGATTAATACAATTAAGAAATATTTTCCTAATTTTTGTCTTTAGCTGTTAGCCCTTCTAGAATGTTGGCCTTTATGTTGGGTCTATAACAGTTGCCCCAGTGGCGGAGCCAGGATTAGAGGAGAGGGGGGCGAAAATTAATTTTTTGTTTTGCATAATATTAGTATTTTTATTACCGATTGACCTCGTAGGAACTCATTTGGTTAATTTCTTACCAAAATATTAACATTTAACAACATTTGAAAGATTGAAAAAAATATACTATTACTCGGTCCAACAGACATAAAAAGTAGTTTAAAATAATAATTAAAAAAAAGTGCCTTAACTTAAACAATGATTTTAACTACATATTTTTTGAAAAATAAAATAAAAAACTACAACCAAGTTGTCCCAAAAAGTGAATCTTTTAAGTTAGAGCAAATTTATTTTCTTTATAGGAAACCACTACATAAAGAGAAACACAATTATGCAAATGAAAAGAGAGCAAAAAGGTGGTAAGCTAATTAAGATTACTTCATTTGACTCTTACTCTACGTGTTTAATGATTTAATGTTTCATTTTACTTTTCAAATTGAAAGAATAAATTGTGTTGGACAAATAAATAAATAAAAAATCAAAACACGTATGAACCAATAAATTAAAAAAGATTCGTATAGATGAGTTTATTTATCTAAACATTAATACACCGAAGGTCGGTATAAAAAAAATATTAATCTATGGAAGATAATGAGTCGAAACAAAACATGGGGATGATATGAACGGATTTTGAAACAAAACAATCAAATAATAGTAGCATTGTTAATTTCATAAAAAAAAATAGAGATAATGAGAGACTTGAACTGAGAAGATTTATTAAAATTGAGAGAGAATTTTTTTCATTGGGATACAGATGAGGCCATGAGAGTTTGTTAAAATTGATAGAGGAATAGCAATAGAAATAAAAAAGATTTGTTAATTTTGATAAAGGAATAGCCATATGAATAAAAAAGATTGAGTATAGTGTGATATCTAATGATGTCATGACAAGTAATTTTATACTATACAATTTTTAAAACAAATAATTTAATAATATTAACAAAATTTTATTTTATATATATATTAAAAAGAATTTCTTAAAATTTGGGGGGGGGGGGGGGGGTGGCCCCCCTAGCCCCTCCCTAACTCCGCCGTTGAGTTGCCCCTAGCCCGTAGTTTGGATGTCTGGCTGTCGGGGTGTAATAGTTGTTTTTCTCCATGTTGATGAACTTGTCTTTTTTTTTCCCGACAATTTTCCTCTAAGTGGAAACCCTTCTTACCCGACTTAATTGGGTTAATGACTGTAGTTATTGTCTTCGACTATGTTCAAGATCAAACTTTTCCAAATTCACTAATGGGATCCAGTAGTTAATTATTAATCAAATTTGATTAATAAGATCAAATTAAATCTCAAACCATGTCAACATATCCTGGTTGCCTTACCAATTCAACTAAGTGTTCCGGTTCGCGGATAATGGTCTCGGAAGAGATGCGGCAATAAGAGCTATTCGTATAAGTGGTATACTCTTAATTTTATATGGGGCCCAAATGCCACACAAAGGATGTAGATCTCCAAAAAAAAGACATGTGTAAAACTAAAAATAAACGCCTATTATGGCTTACATAACTTATGCTCAACTGTAGAGCAACCCATCAATTTCCTTGCTCATTTCTCCTCTTGGTGGTTGTAGAATACCCATTACATTTAAAATATCTCCACTCCGTCTTTCCATCCTTCGATATGTCACGAGGAATGCCATCATTTACTGGTTCACGATGTCCGCACACCAAGATCATCTAATGATTCGCACGTCAAACAATGTCCACCTGGGACTTCCAAGAGTTATACCTCTTAGGATCCAATCCCCAAAGGAAAGCCCCAGGACAATTTCACGATCACGACTTCTAAGTACAGGAACTTCGGCCAACTGAAGGTATATACATACTGGCACTTGGGCCATCACAGGATCATTATCCATTTATTAATTCATGATGTAGACTAGCAATCAGTCAACGTATAATCCATTTATCCTTTACGGATATCCACTATCATTTAAGTCTGTCCAATGGCATGTTAGCCTATTATGTTCATAGACATAATATTCAATGGGTACTTCCAAGAGTAGCCTTTAATATTGCCCTACTCTTTGGTCAACACCACCTGAAAATCCTCATAGGGTATTGCTCCAGGGAAAGTCCTGTCCCCACTACAGGAGATGATATCCATATGTATATATACTATATCACATTATACTATAATTTCCACAATCCATTACAAACATCAGATTATTTCACAAGCACACTATTATTAGTAGTATATACATACCTCACTGGATCATAATATCTTATACAATTCTCATTACCATTTTACGTAAGATTATACAATTCAAATATCCTATCCGTTCACCTACGGAAGGTCTGCCAACTAGAATTGACATCCATTAACTACCATGGTACCTTCATTGTATATTTATCTTATGCCATCAATGGCGATTCTCTCAACTTCTTCCTTATACACATAATACATAATTAATTCATCTCACCTATGTTTAATCAATACTACATACTTATGGATTTAAATACCATATTCCAATATATCTCAAATTAACACATCACTGACACAGTCATTCCAAGTGGTCACATCTCTCAGGTTCAAATTTCCAAGATTTAATTCATCCCTCTACATTAACCATCTCAATTTATTCTAATGTACGCCCTCAAATCAAAGACTTATAACTTCCCAATCAAACATCAAAATATTCAAGCTCATACCTAAGCATACCTATTCACATTTTTCAATCATTCATCAGGTTCTAAGTCACTCACCGTAATGAAGTCAAATTACTAAGTTCACCTGTACATAATTGTTTTAACTAACTCCACACATATAGGGAATGTTTACTGACATTATCTTCATGATATTATCCCATCTCCTTTATCTTTTCTAACCGCAATACCACAAAATCCACCTATAATAGCACTCTACATAAAAAGGTTAGACATAACATCCAAATTGTTCTCATTAAGTCCTCAACTACATATAATTTACTTACAACTGTCTCTTTCTGTGCAACAACTAACACTGCAGCCACAGCATCAGGCTAAGAACTTGCATTAGGTGCTTCAGGGTTGCCAGACAGGCTTCTTATGATGACCAAACATATAACACAAAGGAATGGGTTGATCAGACTCACACTAAGGAATCACATATGCAATAATCAATAAAAGTCTACATAAAACTATACAACACTTAACACAATCATACAACAATCAGAGTTCCAGTTGACCTGGGGTCATGGAGTTGTTATCCATTGAGGAGCACTCTAGGAATGTCTCGGGTGTATTGGTGGTTAGTGCCTTGGTTGATGTTTTGGGAACACTTCCTTGGATGAGAACCCATAGGCTATATGCCGAGGCCAATAGGTCGAATGTTGCATGGTTTTGGCTTCAACCATTCCAGCTTCATCGTATTTTTACTCCCTATGCATCCCTACTTGATGTGCCTCTGGCATATGTGGTTTTCCAAGCTAAAAATAATAAGGATTAAGTCATAAAAGAGCAGTTTTTCTACATATTTGCTTTATATATTGACTTTTCCATTTCAATCTTATTTCTTATTTTTTTTTTATTTTTATATAGGAAAAAGAAAGAGAATACAAAATTTTAAAAAGAAGATTGTCGTGCGAGTCCGCGCGGATGGTGGCGCGTTGCCGCGCCAGTTGTTCTCTGCCATTTTCTAGAGTTTTGGCGCAACTATGCGCCGTGGTGGCCCGATTCCGCACCAGTTTGCGGAAAGACATGACCGCGTGTTTTGAAGGGTAATTTTGGAACTACGAGCGCGGGAAGAATATAAAAAAGATGCTGAATAGACAGAAAGGGATTCCATCATCAGAGACCGCCGTGCTTCAGAGAGAGAGTTCTTGAGAGGAAATCTTGTTCATCTTTTGTTCTTCCATTTTCTATTTTCAGTTTATGTTTTATCTTTGTATATCAGCTATGATAATGGTTGGCTAGTACTCTTTATTGTAGTTAGGATAACAAACCATATGTGAACCCCTTATACGACGGATTGGTTTATATTTACTCTTATATATATATATTGTCTATACTCTGTGCGTAATTTCTATTTTCTTTGTTAGAACTGATCAATCTAATAGTAGATGATAGTTTGAGGGTTAGAGCTCTAGATAGGAATATTGGGGTTTTAATCTTGAAAGAGAGTAGTATAAAAATTTGTATGCGTGCTAGGAATAGACGTATATTTTATTGTAGATGTTTAATTTATTGTGCTCATTGCTTAATTTCATAAGGAACATTACAAGGAATTGGGGTTCCAATTAGGGTTAAAGGGATAATCTTGCAAGGAATTAAGGGTTAGCTATTTAATATTTTTAGATGATAAATTGTCTGAATATTAATATAGATGAGTATTTTAAATCAATCCAGAGTAAAGGCGGGGATCATTTGGTGAGTGTACTCTAGCTACAATGCTTTCTTATATTTTACAAAATCCACCTCTGTTATATTTTTCATAATAAAAATCCAAAAATATGTCTTTACATTTAGTTTTTATTTTTATTCGAATTCACAATATTTCTCACAACTATTTGAATTCCTTCCGTCTTAAAAGGAACAATTATTAGATATTCGATCACAATCCCTGTGGAAACGATACTCTTCTTATCACTGTATATTACTTGTTCGATTGGTATACTTGCCAACACGTATCAAGTTTTTGGCACCGTTGCCGGGGATTGGCATTTCTTATATCATATAATCTTAATCTTTAAGATTGGATTTTGTGAATATTTTTATTTTTATTTTATTTTAATTTTTTTAATTGAAAAGTGCTACTAATCTTCTTGAGTTTTATGCGAGGCAAAACTGAAGAATTTCTATTTGATTTTGAGATTACAAAGACTGAAAGGAGAAATAGATGACTTGCTCGGAAGAAGCTTCAGTTCAAAGTAATTGATGCTCTGTCTGAAGAGACACAAGAGATACCAGTTGAATCACCAATCATGGCAGCAAATAATGATGCAGAAAATCCACTCATGGATACTGTTCTTACTCCAGTTTTTAATAGGCCTACCTCAAGCATTGTCCAGCCTTAAATTGATAACAATAATTGGGAACTTAAGTCTTCCATTATTCAATTGGTGGAGAGGTCCCAGTTTGGAGGAGGGGATAATGAAGATCCTCACAGATTCATAGACAGATTTCTTATGATATGTGACTCAACCAAACATCCTTAGGTGTCCAATGATGCAATCAGGTTGAGGTTGTTCCCTTTTGCTGTTAAGGGAAAGGCTCTTAGTTGGCTGGAAAGGCAGCCTGCACGTAGCATTCCTATATGGGATGACTTGTCCCAAAGGTTCTTTGCTGAGTTCTTTTTTATGGAAAGGTATAATCAGATGGTGAATGATATTACCAATTTCACTCAGTTAGAGGGTGAAACTATGTGTGCAGCTTGGAACAGATTCAAGGGTTTAATGAGGAGGAGTCCTCATTATAACTTGACTACTGGCAATCAAATGAGAATCTTCTTCAACGGTTGTACACTTGATATTCGGATGATGTTGAATGGTGCATCAGTTGGTACTATTAAATCCTTGAGAGAAAATGAGACTCTTGAGCTGATTGAGAGAATGGCCGCCAATGAAAATGAAGGTTTATCATCTAAGCCTAAGAGATATATTCTTCAGCTAGAAGGCAATGATGTTTTGCCGGCTGAAAATAAGTTATTATCTCAGCAAATGGCAAATTTGACTTCAAGGCTTGATAAGATGCAGATTTCTGGTGTTCAGGCTCAAGCTATTGCTGTTGTGTGTGAATATTGCCATGACAATCATGGGTCTAATGAATGTCATTCTTTGATGTCTTCTGATTCTCCTCAACAAATGCAGGTGAATGGAGTTTGGTATGATCAAAGATCTCCACAGCAAAATGTTCAAAGAAGTCAGAATTTTTCTACTGGAGGTACTAATTTTCAAAGGAGGATTCAGGGGGCTGGTCTTGATTTCAAATCTAACAATTATTTGTAGCCTCCACCAATCCAACCCATGCAACCTTCTGATTTGGAGAAGCTAGTAGGACAAATGGCTCAACATTCTAATGCTTTAATGGAAGAGACTAGAGCTAATATCAAAAACACAAATGCATCTATCAGGAATTTGGAAAATGAAACTGGACAACTAGCTAAACAAATTTATGATAGAACTCCAGGTACCTTTCATAGTAACACAGTTACTAATCTGAAGGAAGATTGTATGGCCATCAGAACTAGAAGTGGTAAAGTGGTGGCATCTCCAAAAAGCCAAATATAGATGTGGAGGATGGTGAGAAGCTTAATGAGATTGAGGAGCCAGAAAAATAAGTTGAAATTCCTTCTAAGGTTGTGAATCCTCTCCAGAAAGGTGAAGAAAAAGAGCAACCAATTGTTGTTGAAAAGAAGAAATTTGAGCTGAGTGATGAATATCTTGAGAAAATGGCACCTTATCCTGGAAGGTTCAAGCCAGAACTTAAAAAGCAATAGTATGGCAGATTTCTTGATATCTTCAAAAAGTTGCTTATCAACATTTCTTTTGTTGAAGCTCTGGTTAGTATGCCTAATTATGCTAAATTTATGAAGGATCTCTTGTCAAGAAAGCACAAGTTGTAAGAGTGCCAAACTGTAGCACTTACTAAGGAGTGCAGTGTTATTATTACAAGGAAATTTCCTCATAAGCTTTGTTATCCTGGAAGTTTCAACATTCCTATTGAAATTGGAAACACTAAAATTGGCAGGGCATTATGCGATCTTGGGGCTAGCATTAATTTGATGCATCTTTCTTTTTGTAAATCCTTGGGGATCACTGAGTCGAAGTCTACTTTGGTATCTCTTCAACTTGCTGATAGATCTTTAAGGAAGCCCAGTGGTATAATTGAAGATGTTCTTGTGAAAGTGGATAAGTTCATCTTTCCTACTGATTTTGTGGTGCTTGATATGGAGGCAGAAAATGAAATGGCTCTTCTCTTGGGTAGACCTTTCTTAGCCACAACTCATGGAATGATTGATGTAGAGCAAGAAAAGCTAGTGTTGACAATGAATAAAGAAATAATTACTGTCAATGTTTTTGATTGTATGAAAAGACCTATTGAAAATGGTGATTGTTTCAAACTTGATGTCTTAGAGAAGGTGGTTCATGAAGAGAAAACTCCTATTCAAGAGCTTGAAGAGGATTTTAAAAACCGTGATCATGTTCATTTTGAAGATGAGATTGCTGATGTCTTTGAGGTTCTTGAAAAGAAAGAGTCTGATAAAGAGGTCGGTGCTCCAAAAGTTGAATTGAAAGAGTTACCTGATACTATAAAGTATATTCTCTTGGGTGATTAGGAGACTTACCCTGTAATTATCAATAAGAGGTTATCTTCTGATGATGAAAGAAAACTAAAAGAGGTTCTCTTAGAGCATAAGACTGCTTTGGATTGGTCCATTTCTGATCTTAAAGGTATAAGTCCTTCGTTTTGCACTCATAAGATTCTCATGGAGAATGACATTAAACCTGTGAGGCAACCTCAAAGAAGGTTCAATCCTATGATGAAAGAGGTAGTAAGAAAGGAAGTGGTGAAGCTCCTTGATGCAGGTATGATTTACCCAATTTCTGATGCTGCTTGGGTAAGCCCTATACAAGCTGTTCCAAAAAGGGTGGTGTTACTGTAGTTAAAAATGACAATAATAAGCTTATTCCTACCAGGACTATAACTGGTTGGAGAATATGTGTTGACTACAGGAGGCTAAATGACGCTACAAGGAAGGATCACATTCCTCTTCCTTTTGTTGATCAGATGCTGGAAAGATTGGTTGGTCATGCATACTATTGTTTCTTGGATGCTTATAGTGGTTACAATCAAATTCCAGTAGCTCCTGAAGATCAAGAGAAACAACTTTCACTTGCCCCTTTGGAATATTTGCCTATCTGAGGATGCGTTTTGGTCTATGTAATGCACTGCTACTTTTCAGAGGTGTATGCTTTCTATATTCTCTGACATGGTAGAGAAATATCTGGAGGTGTTCATGGATGACTTCTCTGTTTTTGGCTCTTGTTTTGATTTTTGTTTAGACAACTTGTCTAAAGTTTTGAAAAGGTGCCAAGAAACTAATCTTGTTCTTAACTGGGAGAAATGTCATTTCATGGTTCAAGAAAGAATTGTTCTAGGCCACAGAATTTCTAAGAATGGCATAAAGGTTGATAAAGTTAAGTTGATATTGATCGAAGAACTTCTCCCTCCAATTAATGTTAATGGAGTTAGAAGTTTTCTTGGTCATGCAGGTTTCTATAGACGGTTTATAAAAGACTTTTCCAAATTTGCCAAGTCATTGAGTCAACTTTTGGTGAAGGAAAATGAGTTCATTTTTGATGATGCATGTCTCAAGGCTTTTAACTTATTGAAGGAAAAGCTCACTACTGCTCCTATTCTTATATCTCCTGATTGGAGTCTTCCATTTGAGCTTATGTGTAATGCTAATGACTATGCCATTGGAGCTATTCTTGGTCAGAGGAAGGATAAAATGTTGCATGTCATTTACTATGCTAGCAAGGTGTTGAATGGAGCTCAAGTTAATTATGCAACAATTGAGAAAGAAATGCTAGTAATGGTCTATGCACTTGATAAATTTTGATCTTATCTCCTTGGTTCTAAAGTTATTGTTTTTATTGACCATTATACCATAAACTTTTTGATGACTAAACAGGATGCCAAGCCGCAGTTGCTGAGGTGGATGCTTTTGTTCCAAGAGTTTGATATGGAGATCAAAGATAAATCTGGCATGGAGAATAAAGTGGCAAATCATTTGTCAAGGATTCAGGAGAAGGATTTATAAGATGGTCCTGAACAAGAAATCAAAGATTCTTTTCCTGATGAACAGGTGATGGCTATTGTTATAGAACCTTAGTTTGCTGATTTTGCTAATTTCAAGGTGGTCAAGAAATTGCCTGCTGACCTCACTAAGCAGCAACTGAAGAAGTTTCTTTATGATGCAAGGAGGTACATATGGAATGACCCATTTCTGTATTTTCAATGTTCTAATGGTCTCCTGCGCAAATGTGTTCCTGATTATGAAGTGAGTCAGATTCTGTGGCATTGTCATGCTTTAGATTATGGTGGCCATTTTGAAGAAAACAGAACTGCTCATAAAGTATTGCAAAGTGGGTACTATTGGCCAACCATTTCCAAAGATGCAAAAAACTTTGTAGAAAGGTGTGAAAAATGTCAAAAGATGGGTAACATATCCCGTAGAGATGAAATGTCCTTCAATAGCATAATAGAGGTTGAGCTCTTTGATTTGTGGGGGATAAATTTTATGGGACCATTTCCATCATCTTATTCCAACCAGTACATTCTTGTAGCTGTTGACTATGTGTCCAAGTGGGTGGAGGCTGTGACTCTTCCTACTAATGATGCCAAGATGGTTGTGAATTTTTCGAGGAAGAATATTTTCACAAGGTTTGGTGTACCTAGAGCCATAATAAGTGATGGAAGTACTCAATTCTGTAACAAGCAGTTTGACAATTTACTGGCTAAATATGGTGTTAAACATAAGGTGGCTACACCTTATCCTCAAACCAGTGGCCAAGTAGAGGTTTTTAACAAAGAATTGAAGAGGATTCTTGAGAAGACTGTTGGAAACTAATTGAAAGATTATTCTAAGAGGCTGGATGATGCACTGTGGGCATACATGACTGCTTTTAAGACTCCTATAGGAATGTCACGTTATAAATTGGAATTTGGAAAATCTTGCCATTTACATGTGGAGTTAGAGCATAGAGCTTTCTGGGCTATCAAGTTTGTGAACATCCAATTTTGTCCTAAATATTTAAAGTACAAAAAAAGAAAAAATGAAAAAAAATAAAATAAACTGTGACTATCCAATTATATTATTTTCTAAGTAATATTAGTTGTAGTATAAAAAAAAAAAAATAATAATAATAATAATAAAATTAAGAAATGGGTTAGAAGAAGATTTTTTAAAAAAAAGAAAAAAAACAAAGAAAAAAAAACATAACGATATAAAAAGAAGGAAAAACAAAAAAAGCAAAAAAAAGTAATTGTTTAATGTGTTTTGTTTTTTGCTTTTAGTCAACTTGTTTTGTTTCTATCTTAAAAAAGAAGAAACCATGAATTTGGGCAGAGAGCATCGCAGAGAAAAAAAGAAAAAAAAGAATGGAGCATAGCTTGGGTCAAAAATTGCTCTTGTGGGTTCATGGATCAGACAGTCAGAATAAAGACAAAATTATTTAATGATTAAACCAAAAGAAGCAATAAAAAAGAGGAGGGAAAAGTGATGGTATAGAAAATATTTCTAAAGCATGGAAAAGGAAAAATGAAAGGATCAAGAATGCAGGAAAAATCAAAAGAGAAAAGGATGTAACATAAAAGGGTTCTGAGACACTTTTCTGCATAAAAGGGGACAGTAAGGCAAGGAATGGGAGGAGGGTTTTTCCACACACACAAGAACTTGGAGAAGAGAGGGAGAAAGCATAGACCAACTCCACAATCTTCTTGCATTTTTATTCCAGAATCTCCCTCACAGATCAGAAAAACTCAAGGTGAATAAACTTTAAGTTTTCTTTTGGAACCAAAAGACCCCCACAACCACGTGAATAGCTCTCATCTCCAGCGGCTTCACAAGACTCACGCATAAGCTTCACTGTCACATTACCTTTCTTCTCCGCTTGCCGCATTTGTCTCCAGGAATAGCCTTCACAAGAATAGTCGTGACGAATATTTTTGCTTCTGGTACCTTTCTTTCATCTTTTATTTGCGCACAGGATTTTCTCTTGACCCATATTATTGCGTTAAAAAGAATGATAGACTGTATACAAGAAAAAGAATAAAGAATGATGCACCTGCGTATGTATCATGTTTCTCTTAACTTTTTGGATACACTATTTGAATATGAATATTTGATTCTTTATCCAAGAAATATGACTTATGTGATAGACCTATTAGCTTTTTAGGTGTACTATTGAAATATGATGGTTTATTTCTTTTACTACGTACTTTTGATGTGAAAAGACATAAAAATAGTCTGCTACTTTTTTTGTACCGTTTGTTTTATTTACACGTATATATGTGCATTAAGAATAAAGCACAATGACAGAGATTTTTTTGAATCAAAATAAAAAGAGTTAATTTAAAAAAACAAAAAAAAACAGTGCATAGTAACCTTAGTTGAATAGATAATAAAAGTGGTCTTGTTGTTTTCATAAAAATGTAATCGACAATATTTGAATAACTGAATTGGAGAGATTAGAAAATGAAAGATAAACCTTTAGAAGAGAGAAGACTATTATAATATTTTATTATATTAAATGTGAAAACGACAAAAAAACCAAGTTATTTTTTTTTCTCTTTAATCTCTTGTTTTAATAATTTATGTATTTTTTTACTTTCTACGATCTTATGCGTGTCATAAACATTTCATTTTTTTTAAATAAAAACTATTGTATTAACATCATAGGGATAATTTAACCATGACAGTATGTTAATCCTACATAATCTTTTGAATTATTTTAGCGTGACGGTTTGGTGATTTAAAATTTATAAGTAAAAAAATAATAACGTCAAATCTATTTTCATAAGGATTAGCTGAGTTGAGACAACTTGTTAATCCCGTAACCTTTTGAGTCATTTTAGCCGTGACGGCTTGGTGATTCAAAATTTATTATAAAATTTATACAAATAGAAATAAAAATTATTGAAATCAATACAAATTATCTAAACCTAAACTTTCCAATGGTTTTCTTTAACATTATTTTTAAAAATTAAATTCAATCAACACATAAATGTCTTTAAGAACGACGTAGCTTTGAATTCCTCACTGCACCTGAGGATACGTCGGAGCGGAACTCTTTCCGTCGAGCTAAAATAAAATTCTTAATTTTCATAATAAAGGATTAGCTGAGTTGAGACAGCTTGTTAATCCTGTAATTATTATTTCAGATTTATTTTAGTTGTGACAACTTGGTAATCTGAAATTTCTAAATTTAAATCAAAATAATCAGTACGCAAACAAAAAGAACGACGTAGCTTTGAATTCTTCACTGCACCGGAGGATACGTCGGAGCGGAACTCTTTCCGTCAAGCTAAAATAAAATTTTAATATTTTAGTCTTCATTCTTCTTAATTAATCATTTTTTTAAGGGATAAAACAAAAAATAGTTTTTAAAAGCTATTAATAATTCGCACAATTAATTTAAGGTAACCGTTTTAAAACGGATGTGTCAGGGGTGCAGTGGGATTAAGCTTCCACCCTTCCCTGTGCATAATTAGACTCCCGAACCTTTGATCTATAATTTTAAAGACCAGTCTGCAATAAAAGGTTTTCCAATTTTTCCAAAGTAAATAAAATTGGTGGCGACTTCATTGTTTTAATTAATTTAAATTTCGGGTCGTTACAGATGGCGACTTCACTGGGGAATTTAGAGAGTCAAGCCTATTTTAATTAATTGTGCAAATTCATAGTATTTTTTATATATTTGCTTTACTTCCCTTTAGTTTGTTATTTTGCTTCAATTTTTATTTCTTTTTTATTTTGCAATTTTTTTTATTCTTGTTACTTATCTTGATATGTGTGTGAAAGATGTGATGATTGGCTTCAACTTTAGAATAGGGGACTTTTGTGTTATTATATGCTTGCTCTTAATTGTTTTGCTGATTGGGTTACACACAACACCTACACATTCATCACACGTATGAATGGGTCCCTATACCCGGGTCTGAGTGCAGCTTAAGATAGGAGATAGAGAGGTTGTGTAGTGGTAGCCATTTTTGATGTACATCCTGTTTGGTTATCGCGAAAATCTCGGCTAGAGTGTGACTCTTTCGAAACTATAGTCATTTTGGATGTACATCCTATTTGGCTATTCTTTTGACATGAGATCTTAACTCTGGTAACCAGAATACTTAGAGTCATAAAACCACCAAATGGAAGTGTTCACTAAATGACCTCTTGACTATCCAATGAACCAATCTAAGACACAAGAGGAGCGTATTTACTTTTCACTCTTTACTTCCATTCTCGCATGATTACACTATTTCAAAATCATTGCTCCATAAACTTCTCTTCCATATATTCATGCATTTTGCATAACGAAGCATTTAAAGAATATGTTTATTTTTTTATTTTTATTTTATTTATTTATTTATTTATTTAAAAAAATGTAAAATTAAAAAAGGGGTTATAAAAAATATTTTCTTTTGTATCTTGCATCATTTTGGCATTTTTAACATCCCACATTGTATATCATGACTCCTCCAGGGAAGTTTGTTAGTGAAACGTTGAGTTCAAAGTTTGATTGTGAGTATCATTGATGGAGGGTAGCATGGGATCACATCTCAGTAAGGAAACATCGCCTGTGTTGAGAAAGACTTTGCAGCTGAAAGTAAAGAAGCCTGATACAGAAAGTTTGAAGGTCTTGGGTCGAATGTTGAAGAAGACACAACGTCTAACTCTTGTTAGAAAATACGGGGAGATTCTCGAATTATTGGAAGTTGATGTGCAAGTAGATGCGATCACCGCGGTTGCTCAGTTTTATGACCCACCTCTGAGATGTTTCACATTTCGAGACTTCCAATTAGCACCTACTTTGGAAGAATTCGAGCAGATTTTGGGTTTGTCTTTGGAAAATTTTGAGAAGCCATATCGCTACTTGGGGCATTATCCTTCTACACATGCTATCGCTGATGTTCTCAAAGTTCCTGTTAAAGACTTGCAGGGAAGAAAACAAAACAGAAATGGGATCGATGGATTTTCGAGAAAGTACCTGGAGGAGCACCTTCACCACTTAGCTGGAAAGGAAGATTGGGAAGCTTTCATTGATGTGCTAGCTCTCACCATTTATGGCATTCTCATATTTCCAAATATTGATGAGTTTGTGGACTTCGCGGCTATAGATGTGTTCTTTGCTCGCAAGTTTAGAGGTGAAAATCCTGTTCCGGCCATTCTTGCTGATGTCTACTATACTCTAAATTTCTGTCATGAGAAGAAAGGAAAAAGAATTTTATGTTGTTTATCAATGTTATTCATATGGCTCACTTCCCATCTCTTCAAAAGAGGATACGAGATCTCATACCCCATCACTGAGTTTCAAAGATATCAATTAGGAGTCAAGAGTGGCCGTGAATGGGCTATAATTTTAGCACAATTGGATGAAAAGAGTATTCGATGGTATCCTCGATGGGTTGAGAGAGAAACTTTCATCTACCAATGTGGGGATTTCCCTAACGTGCCTCTCATGGGTACCAGAGGGTGTATCAATTACAACCCATCCTTGGCGCAACGACAACTCGGTTATCCTATGAGAGAGGCTCCTACGGAGGACATGATAACTCCATTCGTCCTTTATGATATGGGCCCTACACATAATGAGGATCTCAAAAGGGTTCGAAATGCTTGGAATAATGTCATTAGAAAGGGTAAAGAGTTGAAGACTAGAAGTTGTGGAGCCCAAAGTAGCTACCATCAATGGGTTACGGGTCGAGCACAAGATGTTAAACTACCATTCCAAGCTCTGACAGTCACTGCAAATGATGAATCATCAATGCCTACCTCCCGCGATAGTGAAGAAGTAAGAGAAATACAAGAAAAACTGATGAGGGTTGAAGAAGAGAAGAAGAAGATAGAAGAAGAGCTTAAGGGAGCCAGACAAAACTACGAGGCCTTGGAGCGAGAAAATAAGAGGAAAAACCATACCCTTGAGGAAGCTGATAAAAGAGCAAAAACTGAGGAAAACTATGTGCTAAAAACTAAGGGGTGCCTTCGTGCAGCGAACAAAGAGTTAAGCCTCCGGAGACAGGAAAGAGATGAGGCCATTGCTAAAAGCACTCAACTTGAAGAACTACTAAGAAATTCTAGTGCAGAGCACAAAGATTCAAAGAGGCAAATGGCAGAGATGAAGCGGCTAATGGAGATGAAAGTTGCAGAATATGCAGACAGACTAAAAAGAGAAAAACAATGTACAGAGAAAGTGATTGCGATGTACCAAGATTCAATTCGGAGGGAGCAAGAAGAAGTACAAAGGCTAACTGATTACATTAGAGGGCAAGATGAAACCATCGATGCATATAGGCATGAAGTGGTGTTCTGGATGACTCGCTTTTCCAAATTGGCTGAACTCGCTAATGATGCAATTAAAGACATCCCGAATAAGTTAGGAATGGCAGAGGCACTGGTGAACCCCCTCACTACTCCTGTGGAGATCCACGAATTCATTGAGTATTGTAGGAATTTTATTATGAAAATGAAACAAATTATCATCAGGCGAATGTAAAAGCAATGTATCCCTCTGAGACGCTTGTACTATGCTATGGTTCTTAATGAAGACATTTTGTTTGCTACCTATTTGTGATCCTGTACTAACATTTAATAGGACCTAGTACTTTCGAACGTGACGTTCCGGGGAACGGTCCTAACAAAAGCGATCAATGATACTCACGCCAAACTTCCACGCATCAACGATTCTCTGACAATCTCGTAACATTAACATTATTACTCATTATAAAATTATTTGTTTATTTTATTAATCTCGCTTGCAGAAATCATATAAGATTCAAACATTGCGCGACCAAAGAAAGGTAATACCAATCAAACCCGAGTTCATAATACCAGATCTCGGACCAAAATGGCAGCAAGCGATCAAGATGGAAGGAACATAAGTCAGGAAGTAGACGAGGTAAGAGAAAGAATGAATACAGTGGAAGAATTGTTACGAGCTATGGCAGTGTCCATCAGTATGCTCGGGGCAAATGGGGCCACAGGGAATGCGCAACAGCACTCGACAACTCACCTGGGCGATGCCCAAGGGAATAACGGGATGGGAAATGCAAACGGGCAACCACATATTGGTGAAGGATATCAATCAGTGGAGGATGCCAACGCTGAAGTACATGGACAAGCTGGGCAGAATGGACAGGCAACAGGGACCCAATCTGGGAATGGCCATGTCTCTGATCAGAAAGACAAGTTAAAGGATGGGTGGATGGAGAAGATGGAAGAGAAGATCAAAGCTATTCAAGGTCCTAGTGCTTACGGATCTCTTGGGGTGGAGGAATTATGCTCCACGACGGGCGTGATTATCCCTAAAGACTTCAAGGTCCCAGATTTTTCTAAGTATGATGGAAGTACAAACCCAATCATCCACCTGAAGACATATTGCACGAAAATGGCAATATGGTCCAAAGATGAGAATTTCCTTGTTAGTTTCTTCCATGAGAGTTTGGCTGGTCCTGCATTAGAGTGGTACATCCAGATGGATCATTCTAAAATTGGTTGTTGGAAAGACTTGGCAGATGCGTTCATGAACCAATATCGATTCAATTTAGATACTGCCCCAACTAGAGAACAATTGGCAGCTCTGCAAAAGGAGAACAAGGAGACCTTTAAGCAATATGCCCAAAGATGGAGAGCTCTTGCTGCACAAGTCCAACCTCCGCTGACACTATCCGAGATGTGTTCATATTTCCTAGGGACTTTAGGAGCTCCGTATGTTGGGTCAATGGCCGGTGCTGCGTATCGGGATTTTGCTGATCTCATAGCTGCAGGTGAAAGAATTGAAATTTTAGCCAAAGCTGGGAAGTTGCCAATGGAATATAGACAGAGTAGTCCTCCCAAAAAGGGATTGCAACCTAAGAAACGAGAATCTGAAGTGAACCATGTCAGGCATCAGCAATCTTTTGTTCCTCGACATCCTACACCAAACCCAAGCCACCAAATACTATCATACAACCCGACTCCATTTACCTCTTACCAAACCCCCACATTCTCTCAGTCTCCACAAAACCTACCAAACTTAAACACTGCACCGACCCCACAATTCCAAGTCAACAACATACCTATGACACCACGGTATGCACCAACTCGTCCGTCCTATGCACCTCATCCCACACGTCCACAGTATCGTCCAAATTACGCTCAACCACATCAAAACTCCCAAAATCAGAACCTTCCACCTTTTCCTAAACTATCCATTTCTAATGGTGAGTTGTTCCAACGACTGTTTGACGCACATTTAATCTCAGAAAGTCCCGTGCGTCCAATGCAACCTCCATTCCCCGCATGGTATAATCCAAACTCTACTTGTAGATATCATATGGGAGTTGCTGGGCATTCCATTGAAGATTGTGAAGCATTTAAAACAGCAGTAAGGAAACTGATTGCTTGTGGTAGGCTCGACATCCAAGAAGAGACCGGGCCTAATATTGTCAATAACCCCATCCCGAATCATGGGGGAAGGAATCAAGTGAATGCTGTGGAAACAGAGGATACGGCGATCAAGAAGGTTTTGAGTTTGCATACACCCATGTCAGTTATATGGGAAGGTTTGAAGAAAGCTGGTTATGATATCACGGTACCAGGATGTTCAATGAAGGATGATGAAAAGTATGATATAGAGTCGAGTTGTGCCTACCACAGCGGACACATGGGACATGATACTGAAAATTGTTGGGATTTCAAAGTCCGTGTCCAAGGCTTGCTCACATTGGGCGTCATACAGGCCAGGCGAAAGGATACTTTTTCTGAAGAGGTTAGTGTGGTGGAGCGCTTCGTACTTCGAGTGCCACCCCTTAACCAAAATCCTTTGCCTGAAAAGATGGTAATGAAGGTGAAGAAACCAACGCCTTTTCCTTACAATGATACTCACGCAATACCGTGGAACTACAAGACAAGCGTTAAAGAAATTGGGAATGCTTCGAGAGCCCATACTGACAACCCTCATTTGGAGGAGGAATCAATGAATGCAATAAAAGTTGGAGAAATCACAAGAAGCGGGAGATTTTATGGCCCTAAAGAACCAGAAAAGAGAAGAAGTAGCAAGGAGGACGAAGCTGAAGAAATCATTGCCAGTGAAATGAAAGGTGAAGGAGAGGAAGATGAGCTCTTGAAGATCATGAAGCAAAGTGAATATGATGTAATGGAACAATTGAAGAAAACCCCAGCTAGGATATCACTTCTCTCACTAATACTCTCATCAGAATCTCATCGAAAAGCACTCATGAGTATGCTGAGTGAGGCTTATGTCAAGTCAGATGTTACCCCTGAAAATGTGGTCAACATGGTAGATCCAGTGAAGCATGTCAACATGATCACGTTCTCAATGGACGAGGTTGTCTGTTCATCGGAGAAGACCTCGAGAGCTCTGCATATAACATTGAAATGTAAAGGTTATATTATAGCCAAGGTTTTGATTGATGGAGGATCAGCACTAAATGTCTTACCACTGTCAACTTTGTCTCAGCTGTCAATGAGCACGAATGATCTAACCCCTCAAGAGATGATTGTGCGAGCTTTTGATGGTACAAAGAGAGGAATTATAGGGGAGATAGTTTTACCCTTAGAGATAGGCCCGAGTAATTTCCAGACTTTGTTCCAAGTCATGGATATTGAACCTGCTTATACCATGCTTCTAGGTAGGCCTTGGATCCATGCAGCGGGTGCTGTGCCTTCTACCCTGCATCAAAAGGTCAAATATATTGAGAATGAATCGATTGTCACCATCCATGGGGAAGAAGAGATCTTGGTTTCAAAACCGGTCTCAGTACCGTATGTTGAAAACACAGATCTGATAGAAGGGAATGGATTGCATAGTTTCGAAGTTGTTGAATCTAGTTGCAAAAAAGATGAATCACTGGGGCAAGGTGTGAACGGGATAATCGCTCGAATTATGGCCAAGAGCGGATATAAAGTGGGTAAAGGTTTGGGCTCACAGCTACAAGGTAGCCGGTCACCTGTAATGATTCCAGAAAAGTCAAATAGATTTGGTTTAGGGTATGAAGGGTCGTTTGAGGAAAAAGTTGAGGGTATGTCTGTGGGAAAAAGAGGCAAGAAGGGCAAGATGCAACAGATTCCCCATCTAAGGGAAACATTCCCGGTGCCAGCAGAGATTATCATGCCTGAAGAGGTCGTCCATCTTGCATGCCGCCTTCATATCAATGCACTAGATGACGAAGACCTAGGAGGATGCAGCACGATTCGTCCGTCCACTAATGATGAAGCATTGAAGAATTGGCAGACAGAGCCAGTTAATGATGTGATTGCTATGAAGTAATTATCTGGTTGATTTGTATTAGCAGCTGTTTGAGCCATTTTGAAACTTATGTTATGTTGCTCGAGACATTAATTAAGTGAATGAATTTGCATGGATTTTCAGTAATTTTCATCCAATTTGGTCTTTCATTTTAGATTTTTTTCAACCAGCGTTACTATTATTATTCATTTTCTTTCTTCTCTCACCCATCCTTCCATTATTCATTGTTTTCTTTTGTGCCATTATATCTGTTGTATTCCAACCCCACATAAATTAATTTCCAGGAATCTTGATCTCATTGAAACTGTGCCTCACGAAAGGGGCCTTGAAAACTCAGCGATTGATTCTCTTGTGACTATCAATGAAGAGGACCCAGAGTCTGATGAGGAGCAAATAGTGGAAGAACTTTCAAATTTGTTGGAAGGATCGGAAAAGAAATTTGACTTGAATGATGAGGCGTTCGAGTTGATTAATATGGGCACTGAGGAAGAGAAGAAAGAATTGAAAATTGTTGATAATCCCGAGCGGGAAGAAATGATTCAATTATTCAAGGAGTATCTAGATGTCTTTGCATGGACTTACCGAGATATGCCTGGAGTAGATCCAAGGATTGCATCACATAAAATTCCTTTGTACCCAGATGCTGAACCAAAAAAGCAGAAGTTAAGGAGGATGCGTCCAGATATATCCCTGAAAATTAAAGAAGAGGTGACAAAGCTGTTGGAGGCGGAATTTATAGAAGTTTCAGTATACCCAGATTGGGTAGCCAACGTAGTACCTGTGCCTAAAAAGGATGGAAGAATCCGGGTGTGTGTAGACTACAGGGATTTAAATAAAGCTTGTCCGAAGGATGATTTCCCACTTCCTCATATTGATGTGCTTGTTGATAATACGGCCAAGTATCATACATTCTCATTCATGGATGGATATTCAGGGTATAATCAAATCCTCATGGATGTCGATGATAAAGAGAAAACCGCTTTTGTTACTCCTTGGGGGACATTTCGTTACAGAGTGATGTCATTTGGACTAAAGAATGCAGGGGCTACTTATCAGCGCGCTATGGTTGCATTATTCCACGATATGATGCACAAGGAGATTGAAGTGTATGTGGATGACATAGTTGCTAAGTCAAAAGAAGGGGAAGGTCACGTGACAGTCCTGCAAAAGTTGTTCGAACGACTCCGGAAGTACAAATTGAGATTGAACCCTAGCAAATGTGTTTTTGGCGCATCCTCGGGAAAATTACTCGGTTTCATTGTTAGTAGAGAAGGAATACGCGTGGATCCGGAAAAAGCAAAAGCAATACGAGATATGCCTGCTCCCAAATCAGAGCGAGACGTGAGAAGCTTCTTGGGACGACTCAATTATATTGCTAGATTCATTGCAAACTTAACTAGCACTTGTGAGCCTATCTTTAAGCTATTGAGGAAAAACCAACCAGGGAAGTGGGATGAAGATTGTCAGAAGGCGTTTGACAGAATAAAGGCTTACTTATTGAACCCCCCTATCCTGGTACCGCCAACACCAGGTCGCCCTTTGATTTTGTACTTGACTGTACTGCCTACCTCCATGGGAGCAATGTTAGGGCAACATGATGAGTCAGGTAAGAAAGAGCAAGCTGTGTACTACATTAGCAAGAAGTTCAATGAATGTGAGGTTCGTTACATGGCGATCGAGAAGACGTGTTGTGCTCTAGTGTGGAGCTCAAAAAGACTACGACAGTACATGTTGTATTACACCACTTGGTTGATATCTCGAATAGATCCCTTGAAGTATATATTTGAAAGCCCTCATATTTCTTTAAAAGTCTCAAAATGGCAGATGATATTGTCAGAGTTTGACATCCAATACGTGACTCGGAAGTCAATCAAGGGGAGCGCGATTGCAGACCACCTAGCTGAAAATCCCCTCGAAGATGACCAGTCAATGCAAATTGAAATTCCAGGCGGGGAAATACTAGCAGTAGAAGAGGATGAGATTGAGGAAAGTGCATGGAAAATGTATTTTGATGGAGCAGTTAATATGCATGGTAATGGCATAGGAGCAGTAGTCATTTCACCAGCCGGCAAGCAATATCCGGTGGCCATCAAGTTGGACTTTGACTGCACCAATAACATTGCAGAATATGAGGCGTGTGCTAGCGGTTTGCGTCTAGCAATCGATTTAGGAGTGAGACAGTTGAAAGTATTTGGAGATGCAGCGCTTATCATTTACCAGGTGAATGGTGAGTGGCAGACTAAAGATGCAAAGTTGATGCCTTACCAAAAGTACTTGACTCAGTTGATTGCAGAATTTGAAGAAATAGAATTCTCACATTTAACCAGAGACAAAAATCGATTTGCAGATGCCCTAGCCACGCTGGCTGCAATGACTAAACTGGATATCCATAGTGATGTCCAACCCATCCAAGTTGAGATGAGCGATGAACCAGCCTACTGTGCTAGTGTGGAGGACGAGCGCGATGGAAAACCTTGGTATTTTGACATCAAACAGTATATTCAGCACAGAGAATACCCAACTGGGGCAAATGAAGCCCATAAAAAGATCGTCCGCCGTTTATCAATGGCCTTTTTCTTGAACGGAGAAGTTTTGTACAAGAGAAGTCACGATGGCACCCTTTTAAGATGCGTAAATGCTCGTGAAGCTCACTCAATCATGATTGAAATCCATGAGGGAATTTGTGGGACCCATGCCAATGGTCATATGATGACGCGCAAGATCACGAGAAGTGGATATTATTGGTCCACCATGGAGGCAGATTGCATAGAGTATGCTCGAAAGTGCCAAAAGTGCCAAATGTATGCAGACCGTATCAATTCACCACCTTTTCCATTACACAATATGGTGTCTCCTTGGCCGTTCTCAATGTGGGGGATAGATGTTATTGGCCTGATCAATCCAAAGGCCTCGAATGGGCATCGTTTCATCCTGGTAGCAATAGATTATTTTACGAAGTGGGTAGAAGCTTCATCGTATGCCAACATTTCACAAAAGGTGTTTGTCAAGTTTCTCAAGAGGGATATTATTTGCAGATATGGGATTCCAGAAAGAATAATTACAGATAATGCTCCTAATCTTAATGGCGCAGAAGTACAAAAGCTATGTGAACATTTCAAGATCAAGCATCACAACTCAGCGCCTTATAGGCCTCAGATGAATGGTGCAGTCGAAGCAGCCAATAAGAATATCAAAAAGATCATCGCCAAGATGGTTGTGAGTTATAAAGATTGGCATGAGATGTTACCCTATGCTCTACACGCGTATCGTACCAACATACGTACGAGTACTGGGGCAACACCTTTCTCCTTGGTGTATGGAATGGAGGCTGTCTCTCCGATAGAAGTCGAAATTCCTTCATTGAGGGTTTTGATGGAGGCAGAATTAGAAGAGTCTGAGTGGGTGAAGGCACGATATGAACAACTGAACATGATTGAAGAGAAAAGATTGACAGCTCTTTGTCACGGGCAGTTGTATCAGAGCAGAATGGCTAAAGCCTTTAACAGGAAAGTTCGGCCGAGGGAATTCCAGTCAGGTGATTTGGTCTTAAAGAAAATCTTGCCCAATCAAGAAGATGCTAGAGGAAAATGGGCTCCAAATTATGAAGGCCCTTATGTGGTCAAACATGCATTTTCTGGGGGAGCGTTAATTCTACAAGATATGGAAGGGCAGGAGTTACGAAGACCAATAAATACTGATGCTGTCAAAAGATTCTATGCCTAATACTAAAAAAAAAGAGGGGGGACCGTTAGATCGAAAACCCGAAAGGGCGGTCTAAGATATTTGGGGCAAAATTTTGTGGCGAAAGATGCATAAGAGGATCATGTTGTGGAAGAGGCCATGATGACACCGGTGATGCAATCAAAAAGTCAAAGAGAATCAATTGAATGAATGACAAGGAACTGAAACTGGGGCAAATTTTTCATGAGATCTCTAAAGTTCCATTGTTTCTTTCCTCTCTTTCTTAGCCTTAATATCACTTCTCACAAAAGTTTCATTTACAATCAACTTTCATATCAATAGATTGACTCCGCTTGTCCAAATAATTTTTATTTTTAGCTTTTATCAATAAATGCATATCTATTTATTAAATTCATGTCTCAAGCAACATAACTTGAGTTTAACAATGCGGTTAAACAACGCTCATAGCAACTCGTCAAGTATTGGGTTTGACCATAGGACTCGGTAGTCTTGAACAAAGATCATGATGGGATGGCATAATCATGACATTGGGAATGAACCACCACAGTTTAGACAAGGAAGTAAAAAAAAAAAAAAAAAGTAAAGACAGATTCATATGCAAGACACTAGGTTTAATGAAAATCTGGCGAATGCGGGGTTTGATTGGTTTCCAACTTTTCAAGTGGTCGCCGGTTTGGATCTTCAAAAATGGGAGATCTCTAAATTTTTCCCCTCATAATTTCTTGATCATTGTGATTTTTTTTTTAATTTTTTTTTAATTTTTTTTTTTTTTTGTGCAACTTTTAAATCCCCGGGCTCAGAGGCCTCGCATACAAAATTCATGTCTTCTATTTTCGAGCTCAAAGGCTCATTGCAGTTTAACTTTCAAGCTCATAAGTCTTACATTCTAAAATTCTGTCATTTATTTAAAGCTCAAAGGCTCATCACAATTAATTTTTTCGGTCAAATGCCATACAATTTATATTTCTTGTCTGTGTGGGAACCCATATCCAGTTGGTTAAGACTTCTCTTTCCGTTTGTATACCCATATCCAGTTGGTTGCAAATTTTCGTTTTTAAACCCATATCCAGTCGGTCCCAAATGTTTATTTTGTCTTTAAACCCATATCCAGTTGGTTAAGATTTCTCTTTCCGTTTGTATACCCATATCCAGTTGGTTGCAAATTTTCGGTGGTTCCCAAAGTTTATTTTGTCTAAACCCATGTCCAGTTGGTTAAGATTTCTCTTTCCGTTTGTTAACCCATATCCAGATGGTTACAAGCATTTACTTTTATTTCCTTTTGTGAACCCATATCTAGTTGGTTACAAATATTTACTTTTCTGTCCGTTTGTCAATCCATATCCAGTTGGTTGCAAACATTTAAATTTCTATCTGTTTGTGAACTCATATGTTACAAACCTTTACTTTTCTTTTGTCAACCCATATCTAGTAGGTTGCAAAAGTCTCTTTTTTTTTTTTTTCCTTTGTCAACCCATATCCAGTTGGTTGCAGAAGTCTCTTTATCTTATCTTTGTGAACACATATACTGTTGATTTCAAATGTTTCTCTTTGTCAACCCATATCAAGTTGGTTACAAAAATTATTTTTCCAGTTGTGAATCCTCATCTAGTTGGTTCCATATTTTTTTTCATACCCGGTTGAATTCAATCATTTAGTCTTCAAGCTCAAGGCTTTAAGTTCAAAATTTATGTCTTCTATTTTCGAACTCAAAGGCTCACTGTGTTTAATTTTTAGGTTGCATCTCACCCGCACATGTCTTCTGTTGTTCTTGGACAAAATTGTAGTTCACGTCTTTACTTTTTCCTTACTATGATAATATGAAAAACTATAATTATTCATATTATCAAGTAAGAAACAAGTAAAGAGGGGCAGCTGTTGACACCATATTTTGTCCAGGAGATATAACAATAAAAATAAAAAAATCCCATCACTGATGTATCTTCTGCAATGGAGGTTGGCCACTATTACAAGGTACCATGTTTACTTGTGAGAGTGGAGAAACAGAGACCCAAAAATGGAAAGTTGAATAGACCTTCATATGGTCTGAAGATGATACCATTCCAATACACTGAGAATACCCTTTCTACTTATTATCCACCATATAGAACAAGTGAGGTTCTTCTTTTTTCGTCATCTATAAAAATCAGAAACACAAAGATAGGGAGATCAGTCTTCCTCCATCGATTCCACAATCTTCACCAGGGGAAATATCAAAAACTCAAGGTGAATAAACTCTAAGCTTTCTTTGGAACCAAAATACCCACAAACCCAAAATCATCAACTTAAATCCCCCATCAGCCACGGAGCCCAGATCTGTTGAATCACAACCATCTCATTACTTCACCGCTGCACCAAGAAGCTCATCAGGTTTGCTTAGTGGCCGCCTCTATAGCACTATTGCCGGAGCACCACCGCGCTGTCACCGGTCACCAGCCACCGCTGCTGTCGGTCAACCCGTAACCTTGTTGCCGCCATTCTCCAACCTTTGCGCCCCGTCTCAAGCTCATAGCCTTCGCCTGACAAATCAAAAATCACCGCGGAGCGACTATATTGGGTTCTCCCTACTATTCAAAGTCGAAACCTCTCTTGCACTAATAGTTAGAATCTCTCCCTTATGTTTTGATTTGTGCGGTTATCATGTTCCTTTGTTATTTCATGTTATGTTTATTTTGTTTTTATTTAATTTGATAAAAAAATTGACCGCTTATTTTGCACCACCATTCACCTCATGTCCTTTAAAACAATTTAATTTTGCTAATTCCAAATGGGCAGCTGTGTTATCTTTTCCTAAATAATTAATATAATAATAAAAATGATGAAAGTATCTTTCTCTTCACTAGCTCAGATTAGGTGTAGGACATAGACAGTGATAGGAAATGGTCTTGTCAAATGTCATAGTGTTAAATTGAAATAAAAAAATAAAGAAACCGAGAAAAACAAAATAAAATGAACGTAAAAAAAAAAAGGGACAGAATAACCCAACTGCATATGTTTTCTTATGATTCATATCCATTTAGACTAGATTGTTATCTTTTTTTTTTACCGAAGGAATAAGAAAGGTAATTAGAATAAAATAAAAAAATAAATATAAAAAATAAAGTTAAAAATAAAACAAAATCAACAACATAAAAAGTAAGATAGCCATACTGTATATGTTGCTTATTTGTTTCTATTCATTTAGATTAGGCTGTTATCTTTTTGTATCAGATATTTTGAATATCTTTTTGTTGGTAAAATATGATTGTATATTTTAGAAGAATTATTTTTGACTATGACAGTCCCATAATTTTGGTTCATTTTAGCCGTGACGGCTTGTTGATTTCAAATTTATCTAAAATTTATAATAACGAAACTTATAACATTAAAACCTTCATCAAAGGATAATTTAACCGTGACGGTTTGTTAATCCCGTAATCTTTTGAATCATTTTTACCGTGACGGCATGGTGATTCAAAATTTATCGTAAAGTTTATAATAATAATAATAACTCTCAAATTTATCTTTAAGAGGATTAGCTGAGTTGAGACAGCTTGTTAATCTCATAATCTCTTGAATCATTTTAGCTGTGACGGCTTGGTAATTCAAAATTTCCTGCAAAATTTATAATAATAAAAATAAAAATTATTGAAATAAATATAGATCATCAAATCCAAAACTCTCCATTAATCTTCTCTAAAATTATTTTCAAACTTAAAATCAATCAACACATAGATATTTTCTACAGAACGACGTAGCTTTGAGTTCCTCACTGCACCGGAGGATACGTCGGAGCGGAACTCTTTCCGTCAAGCTAAAATAAAATTTTGATATTTTAGTCTTCATTCTTCTTAATTAATCATATTTATTTTTTAAGGGATAAAACAAACATTTTTAAAAGCTATTAACAATTCGCACGATTAATTTAAGGCAACCGTTTTTAAAACGGATGTGTCAGGGGTGCAGTGGGATTAAGTTTCCATCCTTACCTGCGCATAATTAGACTCCCGAACCTTTGATCTAAAATTTTAAAGACCAGTTTGCAATAAAGGGTTTTCCAATTTTTCCAAAATAAAAAAAATTGGTGGCGACTTCATTGTTTTAATTATTTAAATTTCGGGTCGTTACAAAGGGAATGAAGCCTTTCTTGCCCACACCCCTACAGTTCCAACAAAAAACAAATATAAAAAACATCATCATAGTAGGACAAAGAACACACTAGTTCAAGCTCGTATAAACACTAGTAGCACCTAGGGCTTCCAAAATCGCCCAGTCTCCTTCCCCTATATGAGTTTGGTCATACCATTTCATAAGTTTTAGAGGATCAATAGGTTTCTCCTTGTTAACATCATCTTCTCCTTCTTTACTTGTAGGAAGTGGATCCGGAGGTTTCCCTTTATTACTCAGATTACTCTACTTAACCAAATTCTTATTTATAGCCAAACTGCTCTGAGGAGTTTTCTGCAGTCTAGACCCACCAGTAATTTTCTTTTGAGTAGTTTTTTTTAAACTCAAAGCCTTTGAAGAAAGCTTATCTCCACCAAGATACTTTTTCTCATTGGAAGAAGCCTTATCTTTAAAACCAATTCGAATTCCCATCTCCTGAAATGACTCCATACCAACCTCTTGGGACCCCTTCTTTAATAAGGTAGAATTTGGAACAGTTCCATTTATCCCCTTATCTGGTGTATCACCAACTACTACTCTGCTCGTTCTTATGGAAATCCTATTATCCAACTCCATCTCAGGATTTTTAATCTCCACATTGTGTATCATCCATAACCATAATAGGAACCTCCTCATCAATGTTTAATCGTTGATTATTCTGCAAAGCTGGACCTTCCGGACTGACACCAGCAACATTAATTTTCATGACTGGACTTGCCATTTCTTTACGCGAATTACTTCCTGCAATCACTACAATTGAATTACTTTCATTCTCTTTCAATCGCATAATATCCGTACCATTATGATTTGCTGCAACCTTCATGTCATTTGAAATATTCTTTCCCAAATCATCATTTGTACCTGACACGTTACCCTTCTCAATCCGCTCTCTACAGATGCCCACCTCAGCATTTCCACATGATACTAGTTGCCTATTATTATTGACATTAATATCCATAATGTCTTTCCCATAATCACCACTAATTACTTTCAAATTATCATTAACATTAGTATCCATAACATCTTTCCCATAATCACCACTAATTACGTTCAAATTATTCTTCCCCATAATTTCCGTGGGCGTTTCTTTGATCTGACTTAATGCATTAGTATCAACATTTAAAACTTCGAAACGTGTTCCTCCTATCTTCACCGGCGATTTCTGCACCGGTTTGTACACCCTCCGATAAGAATCAAATACATGATTCCCCTCCTTCCTTGATACATGAGCCGTATTACCCACCTGTTTCCGTGGCATCATTTGCTGCTTTCTCCCCCTTGCAAGTCTTTGTACAATCATCCAACTCCCAAAAGCATCATCACCATTATTCTCTTTCCACCTTGAAACTCTACGATCTTGAGGAACTGGAATATGACCAGGTGCATCCATATTTTGATTACTTAGGACTACAGATGGGCAAGTATCCTTTCTATGACCATAACATCCACATGTAAAACAAATCATATGTAAACCCTCATATGCAACTTGAAACAAACGTCCAAAAATATTGAATTTGGACAAAAATGGCTTTCTCAAATCTACCTCCACACAAATCCTTGCAAATTTTCCCCTCTGTGTAATATCACCCTATCCCAAATCACACATCTTTAAAGAATTATGATCAAATTTCAGGGGTTTACCAAACATGCTCCCAATACGCCAGAGATCCTAGGAAGTATAAAACTCAATAGGAAGACCAGGTATTCCGATCCATATAGAAAGTCTGGTGACTGAATCTTCAAATGGATCAAGAAATGGTCTCCATCGTTGAACCGTAACATAGTGATCAGCAATCACCCAAGGCCCCTCATGCAGAACATGAGCATAATCCTTCGCATTATTAAACCTCAAAAGGTAATAATCATTTTCTAAATCAATAAATTCATGGGCACCCGTTAACCCCCACATCTTCTGAAGTCTACCAGTAAAGAATTTTGCTCCCAATCCCTTCCCTAACAGCTTAACAATTAGCGTATTCCTCCATTGTTTACAATTCTCCTTGAATTCCTCCACTGGAAAATGGTACGTTGGACAGAAAAGATCCTCCTTCCCAGCTTTCGCTTCACTGATCTTCGCCACAATCTCAGCTTCATCTTTCGCCAGATTTGACAACCATTCATCATCCTCATTAACGACTTTAACCCAGACCCCATTGAACTGCATTAGACTGTCCTTATAAGAAATACCCTTCCTCACCTCCTTCGTCTTCTTGATCCTATGGAGTAGATCATCCTCTTCCGTAGTAGTGGTATTAGCCTCCTTTCCTTGTACACCATGCATTTTCTCTGTCTCCATTTTTAATTGAAAGGTTTCTTTACAACTACTTAGATGTTCTTAGTCATGGTTTCTAAATGTTTGTGTTTTTAAATGATATAACTTATGTCATTTTCCTCTCCTGAAGAGATAGGACCCACACTTTTTTTTATCCGTTCTCTCTCGTTCTTTATTTATTTCTTTCTCTCACTTAAAATGACACAATACAACTTTACCTCCTTGGGATAATACACACTTTCTACTTTTACTTTATACCCCAAGTACAATTCTCCATTATTACAAACTTGCCCCTCCGCATAACCCGACCCATATTAGGATTTAGGGTTCTGCATTTTCACGAAACGCAGCACTATAAATACCCAAACGAGGGTTTTGCCCTCGCCAGATTCAGTTACCTTCTTCTGCGAAAATTTGCCAACGTTGAAAGAAGCTTGAGAGCGTTCGTTATCCAAGATGAGAGCTAAGGTATATCATTTTTCTTCATTTATCAGGCTCTGATTTTTCTTTTTCTGTTTTTAATCGTAGTTTTATCTTTTATTTTTCTAATATGTTTTTACCTGTTTAGTATTTTTTTTGGATCAGAACACAATTTTGATTTCGGTTCAGGTTCTTAGGAATTAGGATGATTCGTTATATTGTTTAATGTTTGATATGGTAAAAAAGAGAATTCATATAGTTTTTGTTCAATTTTGATTTTGGTTTCATGGAAATGATTCTGTGAACTGCTGAAGGAATAGGTTTATGTATGATTTCTGTGGTTTGTTGCTGTCTCCGATTTATAGAAATTGGTTGCGCTTTTTGATTTTGGGTGTTGAAACGGAGATGGTGTTGATTTTGCTTATGGAAATTGATCATGTATTTAATCAGAGATAATGAAGTGCCTTAAGTCATTAATGTAAAATTAGATTAGATTTGATTGAATGTTCTTCCAGAGGCAGCTAATGTTTCCCTGTGAAACCCTGTTTACCATTTTGCTACTGGTACTGGTTCATCGTCTTACAGCCCAAATAATAAGAATATAGTATAGTGGGATCATTAAGATGCTGGTGGAAGTGTTTGATTTTATAAAAGGAAATTAGGTTCATCAGTCATTAAACAATTAGCCTCCAGCATATTAGGCTTTGAATAATAGTTAGTATTCATGTCAGTTTCAGACAATCATTAAACTATTGCTTCCAGACTCCAGTATGTCAGGCTTTGAACAATAGTTAGTGTTCATGTCAGCATCGAACTTTCTTGAGTACTATGGTCTGGTCTAACTTGTAAATTATGTATTGAATGGAATGGTTCTGCATTTGTGTTAAGCAGAGTTAGCAAAATATGACTCTTTGAGCAGGGCTAGTGGCACTAATGCTCGGGCAAAAAAAAAAAAAAAAACTGCTCGCCCTCCATTTTTTTAAGGAGGTGGTGGAATAAATTTGTGTCCAGGGTCAATAATAAACATTAGTTCTTCAGAAGTGTAAAAAGCTCCATATCATGATTGATACGTTATGTTTTGTAATTTGCCTATAGTGATTGTTGTCTTGAGTTTCTATTTTATCCTTTTCTTATTGGTTTAACGCAATGTTGTTTTGTATCAGTGGAAGAAGAAGCGTATGAGGAGGTTGAAGAGGAAGCGCCGAAAGATGAGACAAAGATCTAAGTAGGTTAATGGGCTAGACGAGCCTTACATCCTGATGCGACACCAGCTTCATGACGTTTTTGGCAGTCGTGGCCCTAGTGATCTTGAGGTTTGGTCATCGTGATGGGAGGCCTTTTTCTAGACTCAGTTTAGCAGTACTAGACTGATACTATTGTCTGTGTGTGGGTTAGTCGTAATGTTGGGCATTTTGTGGCTCCAAACATGTGCTTGTTTGCTACTTATATTGTTATGGCTTTTTATTATATTAGCATTTTGAGACTTATGTCAAGATTTGATCCTTTAATAAGCTTTTAAGTGACCCCCTAATCATCAGAGCGCATAATTAAATCCAATTTGTGCTAGGCTATAATATGCGTGTAGTGATATTATGGCTTAATTGGGTTAGTTAAAAACCAGTCTTTTGCTGTACTTTAGTACAACATCTTTTATGATAATAAAGATATGCTGATCGAGTAAATATATTAAACAAAATGGTAATTGTGAGATTATGTAAAATTTTCTTTTGTATTTGGAAATTCAGGTGAAAATACAATGGATTATGTGGACGAACCTCGAGCCACAAGTTTATATCGACATTTATAGTTAGTGTTGTTGAATTTCGAATGGGACGATGTTTACGACCATCTCTTCTATTGATTGAGAAAGTAGTAGCATTGTAGTCGATTTTGTGGCACTCAAATTTCTTAGTAATATAAACGGGAAATTGCCAGGGAAGTTGATGCATACAATTACCTCTTTATCTCAAGCTTTCTATCTTCGGTCTATTACCGTAGTCCATATATCTTGTTATGCAACAATGTCAAAAGGAAAGCAGTATGAGCCCGCAGTTACTGATGTCAATGTTTTCATAGCAACATCAACTTACATTTTCAGTTTCATGTCAATCATCTGATCCATCATCAGCATGTAGTAAAACATTGCAGATGTAAGTTTGTGCAACTCAGAAAATGCTGCATAGCTGTCCTGTCATTTTGTTTATAACATAAAATTTCGAACATGTCTACACACCTGGATTTATCATTCATTAAGTTGAAAAACACCCGAGTCATCAACATCCATTGGACAGCTCAATGCTGGCAGATAAAGCAGCATATCGAATGCTTCATTTCATAGCAATGAAATCAATTCAACTTCATTTCATAAAGTGCTTCATAACAATCAGTGTTAGGATCCTACTCTTGTGTCCATTTACTGCTGAATCACTCACAATAGATGGCTATTCTAAGTCACAGTGAGGTGCAAGTTATCAAGTTAGCTGCAAATATACATTACATTATTCTCAGAAGTGCTTAGGATATTTCAAGAGCACGTAGAAGAAAAGGAAAGTAGGGAGCAACAATCTGCCGAGACTTCAGCATTTATAACAGCAGTAAATGATACATTTCAACTGGAGAGGTAATAGCATACTTTTACACAGCAATGAGATTGGCAAACACAAAACAAATTTGTGTTCCAAGTAGTAAATCAACAAATCGACAAATGGATAGTACAAATTATTTAAAGAACTAAGATGTCTCCATTCACAAAAGCAGCGTTAAAATTTAAAGCATGGAAGAAAATGCTGTCAATAATAAAATTCTCTGCTTGAACCTTTTCATTATTCATCTCTAAACATTCAATCCAATCAAAATTTCAAGCATTTGGGAACTCTATTTCACTGACCAATAAACAATCTATATAAGTAATCAAGTACTTAAGTTGAGAAAACTCCATTCATATCTGAAATAACCCTACTTACTTTCATTTGTTATATACTT
>JAVKPL010009490.1:0-38425 GCA_032173675.1 Gastrolobium villosum
ATCACTTTATTACTTGGAACGATCGGTGCACTTGCCGAGATCGCAACATACGTGGCGGATCCTTCGCACGTGGTGCAACCGGATGATGTGGAGGTTCGAGAGAACTTAAAGACTCCTGTCGGACCACTCAAGATTCTCGATCGTGGCGAGAAGCAGTTGAGGAGCAAGATCATTCCGATGGTCAAGTGGACGGTCGGACCAAATAGACTGAGCAGTGTACTCGGGAGCGAGAGGAAGAGCTTCTCCGCAGTATCCAGAATTCTTCTATAGGTAGATATTCTGATTTTGAGGACAAAATCCTTAAAAAGGTGGGGTGAATGGAAGAACCTGCACCGCTAATTAAGATAATTAATGAATTAATCGCTAGAAAAATTAGGAAATAATTCCATAATTGACCCTAATAATTATTATGAGGCTTTAATAATTATAATTAGTGGGTAAGAATGCTGAAAGTCGCTTTTCGGAAGAAAAGTGCAGATACCGGTTCTGCTAGTCAGTATAAATGCGTACCGGAAAATTATTATAAGTGCATGATAATTACTAGAATAATATGTAGGACTTGTAAAACGAGTTTCTAGTCAAAATAATGAGATCTGATGCCATAACTGATACTGGCTATGGAAAAGCGCGTACCGGAAGGTGTCTAGAAAAATAATATAAAAATATGATAATTCTTGTAAAATCGAGTAGGTTAAGATTCCAAAGTTTGGGATTAAAATGATAAGTGTAGCAATTAAAGCTAATACTGTGTGTTTTAATGTTTTGGCTATAAATATGCCTATTATGGCACAAAACCCTAGGCATCAAATTCTCTTATGTGAGTGCAGCTGGTGGCTGCTGCCTTTGGCCTTCTCCACCCTTGTGTGGCTTCCCTTGTAGCCTTTCTTCTCTTTTCTTCACATTAACACCTTGCGTGTGCATTAAAGCTTTGGAAACACTAGAGTTGCATTTCTGAAGTTTGTGAAATGTGTGTGAGGGAGTGAGTTTCTGACCTTGGGTTTAGAAGGAGTTTGAACCTTTGACCTGGCATTTGTGGTGCCAAGGAGTCATCTTTTGGTGAAAGAACCAACCTTTGTGAAGGTATTTTCGTTTGGTGGTCCCAGTCAGAGCCTAGTCTAGCTGGTCTGTTAGCTCCAAGAGCACCTCCATTTTCTGTTTCAAGCCTTTGGCGAGTTATACCAACCTTGATCATGTGTTTTTATGGGTTAAAGGTGTTATCTTTGCATGTAAATGGGTTATGCAGATGCAATTAGTGTTAACCCTAGTAGTGTCTAACCATGCTCTAACGTGTTCAGTGTTAAAAATGGAACCTTGTAAGGATATCTTCGCGAAATGCAGAAACTGCATTCTGTCGCGAAATATCCGGATATCTCGAGTGAGATATCGGATATTGGATATCCTGATATCTCGAGTGAGATATCCGGATATGGGATATCCTGATATCTCGAGTGAGATATCCGGATATTGGATATCCTGATATTCTGAGGGAGATATCCGGATATTGGATATCCTGATATTTCGAGTGAGATATCCTGATATGGGATATCCTGATATTTCTAGTACGATATCCTGATACGGGATATCCTGATATTTCCAATGAGATATCCGGATATTCTGGGATTTCGAAGAGCAGTAGCTTTACTGTGCATACAGTAAGCAATTGGGGGGTTTGTGGACCTTAGATTAAGGAAGTTAGGCTTCTGTAATTAATGAACTAAGTCAGAATCAAGGGATTAAGGGCTTATGGCTTTGTATGGAGCCTTAAGACGTAAAACGTAAGGAAAGGCGTTGTCTTTTAGTTGTATGCTTGAGATGCATAATTATTGATATAATATTGGTCCATAACAGATTGTGATTCTGCTGTGTTTGGGCTGTGAGCTTGTGGACTCTTGGCTTGGGTGTTAGCTTGTAAGGTAAGCTTTCGTGTCCTCGGTTTAGCCATGTTGTGGTTCCACCATGTTCCATGGGGATATGGTATATGCATGCTGTGTTACATGCTTTTGAAAATATGAAATGTTGATTGAACTTTACATGTAATGGCTTTTAATATGCATGTGTTGTTCCATCTGGACGGTAAGCCTGAGTATGTGGCGTCATACAATACGGTGATCCGGGGTGGATGCAAGTGGCGTCTTGCACTATATGTAGGAGATAGACGTATTCCTGCATTTCTCTGGCCAGTAGAATATTATTGACACACATGACATGATTATCTGCTGCATTGCATTATTTTAGAACTGATGTTGATGAACTGCTTTTAAACTTATATTGCACATGTAAGTGAGCTTGGGGTGGAAGATCTTTGAGGACCCCTTGTCTTACTGAGATTTCTTGTTTAGAGATCTCACCCCACGTTTGGGGAATGCTTATTTCAGGTTCAGGTAGTATGGGGGCTGATGTCTCTGGTGGCAAGAGGCCAGAGCATGATTGATGGTTATTATTATGACTGCTTTGTTGATAGCATGACTGGACTGGATGCTGTTTATGTTTTTTGCACCATTATTATTGTATTGTTAATGTTGAGACTGATGTTGGGCTTTGTTGCCTTATTTGTGTGAGCATGGGGTTTGTCCATGTCACTTTATGTTAGTACTTTGAGCTGAGTTGTATAAACTGATTAGTTGGTCCGGTCTACGTGTTGTAGTTCCGTGACTAGAGACTTATGCTTATGTTATTTAATTAATGAGGTATTTTAGTTAGCTATTTTATTGCAATTACATACAGGCAATGTTTTTATTAACTGTTAATAAGCAAGTTGGTAATGATAATGACATCATAATTGAAAAGAAAAAGATATTCCGCATTTTTAATTAAGCGCAGCTTAATACGATAGTATGATAACATTACCGGATATATACGGGGTGTTACAACAGTGGCTGCGACGATTGTGGTGATGGTGGTTGGTGGCGGTGGCATGATGATTGTAGTAGTGGTAGTGGTGGTGATGGTGGTGGCGTGATGATGGCAGTGGTGGCCATGATGTGATGGTGATGACAGTGATTGTGGTGATGGTGGTGGTGGCGGTGGCGTGGTGATGGTTGCAGTGGCTGTAATGATTGATTAAGAGAGATAAGTGTTTCTCATTCTGTGCCCAGTAATAAAAAAGTAGAAAATTTTGATTTTATTTATTTATTTCCTAGCACAAAAATCAAACAGGTTCATCCCGGAAATAAAAAAATAAATCAATTTTATCAAATAAATTTTCTATCCATTTCTATGTTCGGGACAGAAATAAAAAAAAAATTGTGATGCATGTTGTATAAGAAAAGATGGTGTAGCAAAAGTTAGGACCCTTTATCAAATCAGCTGTAACAAACAAAAGTTTTTTTTTTTTTTGGGGGTTTCATGTCTGGTCAATTCGATTGATCAACAGTCTGTGCCATCCTATGTAGCATCGATACGACACGTGGCATGGATTTCAACATGTTGGAACACGTTTTAATATTAAATAATATTTTTAATTTATATAATGTATATTTCATTTAATATTTAATATTTCAAAAAAATGAAATTAAATTAATAATACCCATCAACACGTTATAAAGATGGAAACTTTAATAAAAAAATATAAAAACTGGGATGAAAGAGATATAATATCAGATAGAGAGAACAAATCATATTAGAGAGAGATAAGAGAGAATGAGATACAACAAGAGCGTAATAGGAATTGACAACAATGATGCTGAGATGATCTCTTATCTATTAAGGGGAAAAAAGACAAAAAAAATAAAATTGATATTATCAGGTGGAAGTTTTATTAATATATTTTAATTTTAAAAAAAATTAAAAAAATTAAAAAATTAAAAAATTAAAAAATAATGAAAATGCGATTTGATTGTGTCGGACACGGTCAAATTCGCGTGTCGAAATGGTCAACGTGTCGGAAAAAGTCAACCGCGTGCCCGACACCGTGTTGGAGCGTGTCGCCATATCGAAGCGTGTCGGATCCAACATTTCCTATTATTTTTTATAAGTATCCGTGCTTCCTAACTGTATAAATAAATCTGATTAGTATGACGCATCCTCTTATATAGTGGTTTATGTTGGATCTATGAGGCATGAACCGTCGAAGATATATCATTGCACTCAAATCAACAACATATTAAAATGACAGTATGCGCCCACAAAAATGATAGATAAATTCTGAACATTATTTAAATAAAAGGAAATATTTTTCTTATGTCGTAGAAAAGTAGTTACTTCATGTTGTAGAGATAAAATTATAGGTGGGACCCACATGTAAGAGGAGAGAGAAAAAAGAGTGATGAGATCCACCTTTTTGTGTGTGTAAGAAAATTATTCATCCCATGTAAAATGAGATAAATATAACCCTTCAATAAAATCTAACTACTAAAAATCATAACTAAGCTCCAGAGAAGAAAACCACAAATTGTAAGATTTTTTTTTTTCTCTCATCTTGTTGGATGTTGTATGTTTCAGAAGTTAAAAAACACAAGCTAACGAAAATAAGCTGAAATCAGAATATTTTGGAAATCAGAGAAATAGATTCCACTATGTGTGGGGAAAAAATAATAATAAAAAAAAATCTGACCTTATATCATCCTCGCCTCAGAATTTGCTTTATTTTGATATACACCAAATAGGTGTTTTCAGCCCAACCGCAATAAGGCAACTCAACATGTTATAGGAATACAGGATTGGTGGCTAAACTGTATTTGCCAAATTCCATGTTTAATTGCCTTATGCACGTTGGGCTAGAAACCCATATCTGGGAAGAAAGTATGAAGAGGAGAAACCGCTACCAGTTATTGCAGGCTGTCGCAAGAGTCAAAGCTTTCTTCTCAATGAAGAGCAGAAGCCGTTTTACATGAACATTTGAAAACCAAAGCTGGATTTATATGGAATTTGTATTGGCCTTTAACTACCCATCAATTCAAGCTTTTTAAGTCATATTATGATCTCATTATCACATTTATTCTTTTAAAGAATATAAGCATATGTTATTTTAAACCATAATCGTTGATTTCTATCCATCAATCATTATAATTTATTGGATCAAATTTAATAGGTCAAACTCATTTTTAATTAATTAATATTTTTGATTCAATAAATTATAATTGTTGATAGATAAAAATCAACGGTTAGGATCTAAAATGAGATAAACTTCGTCTATAAAGGGAAAAATATTTAATGGATTAATTTAAATCTTTAATGGATCTACAATTATGTTTTATTGATATTTAATGAAATTAATTATTTTTAAAATCTTTAATGGATTAATTTAATATAATACTCTATTTATAAAATATTTCTCTGCACAGTTAACAGGACAATTAAATTGGGATCTGAGCAGTGGTTGGTAAGAATTAAATGCATTTGGTTTTGATAAATATATTTTTATGGTAAAAGCAATCTAATTTTTAAAAGACAAATAAACAAGACAATGTAAATAAAATTTAATATTAAATAAATAATTTGTTTTAATACAACTATACAAATAAAATAATGCAGATATAAAAAGAGTTAAAATTTATGTTCTAAGCGTGGTTTAAAAATATATGTTAACAAATGCCTTTATTATTACCAATTGGGTTGATCTATAAAAAAAGGATTCAGATCTCTTATATATGCATGTAACTTTAAGTTTGATTTTTTTTTTTTTTTTTTTTTTTGGGGTACAAACTTTGAGTTTGATATTTAAATGTATGTGTATGAAAAACATAAAACCCGCTAAGAGAGATTTTTTTCTTAGGCTTGATCATATCTTGAGAAATTCATTATGTCAGAGACTAATTAGTAAAAATTATATGTATTTGTTTATGATAAATTTATTCTTTAAGGTGAAAAATTAATGAAATTAAAAAAAATAGATAAGGTAATATAAGATTTTTTTGGCACATTGGTAATATAAGATTTTTTTTTTTTTGGGTACATAGGTAATATAAGATCTTAACATTAAGTAATACAAACATAATTTAATAGAAGAAAACACTATTTCTCTAGTCATTAGAAATAAAGTTATCTTCAGTGAGCTCAAAATGACGTTATTTTGGGTTATAAGATTAAAAAATTATAATGATAGAGATTAATATAACTTGTAAAATATTAGAATTACAAAAAAAATTTGATTTTCTCCCAAAAATAATATTATTTTAGACTCACCAAAGATAACCTATCTTGAAAAAATCCTTCACCTTCAATAGAAACATACAAATAAAAGGAATAAATACTTTTAAGGTATGTATATCCTGTGCAAGTAAATAAATGCCTTGCTATTACTGTTAAAGTATTTACTGTACAGTGGTGGATTGATTTGTTTTTAATTATTTTCTTAAGCATTTAAAGTCACATTAAAAAGAGAGAATGCAGTTTATCAAAAAAAGAAAAAAAAGAAAGAGAGAATACACATTTTTGGTATAAGTCACAATACTCTTCATAGAGACAATTTTGTTCGGAACGTATTCAGGATTAAGATTTTAAGCTTTTTTCAAATATAATATTGAGAGGATCAAACACATACTCGTATCCTTGCTCAACTCTTATCCATCAAGTGAATTATAATTATTCCACGAATATACAACGTTTAAAGTCATTCATAAATTCTTTTATTTATCTCTTGTAAATCTCCTAAATACCAAAAAGAAAAAACTATTTTATTTCCTTTTTCTTAAGCTGGGCCTAGTAGCAAAAGCCCAAAAGAGAAAAAGAATAGAGAGTAAACAACGAGCCAGGTAGATTTTGGAATGTTTTCTGAGAGCAATTGGTTCAAGCATAGGAAGAAACCCAGTCCTGCGTTACATTGATTTCGGTAACTTGCAGAACCGCTGTCCCCTCTTCCTCTTTGTCTTTTTTTATTATAAATAAATAAATCTAATATAATAGTTGAATAGTTAATATTGATTATTATTCACCCTACAGCCATTGATTCAGTGGTTTTCATCTTAGGTTCAGTTTTTACATATTACACTATGCTTGGCCAACCCATTATCTGTTTGACAAAATGCATAAATGACACGAAGCACTGATCTATCTGTTTTCGTTTTATGAAGTTTCCTCTAACGCAATTTGTTATATCTAGAACACTAGGAAGGCTAGCAACACACGAAATTCACTTCATTGCTTCTTTTTTTTATTGATAATTTCTGATTTTTTTCCTATTTTTGACTAGACTAGAAGAACAGCATACATGTTCACCAATGACCAGAGGCAACAAGAGCGAACAGGAAAATACGGAACTCCCAGATTGCAATATCTTCAGGTGCTTCTTCTTCTTCTCTGTTTTTTTTTTTTTCTCTCTAAATACAATATTAAAATAATATTAAAACCACACTCACCGTTAAACCCAACTAGCGAGTGTGGGGTGGAGTAAATCGTTATACGGAGCCTTATCCTTGCATTTGCTTATATGCAAGAGACTGTTTTTCTAAATACAATATTATAATAAAAACATTCTATTTGTGATTCAATGAGGTACCATTATATTATATATGTTGCGTTGATTTGATTTCGTATGAGAACCTAAGATGGATAAAATGTATGTTTCAGGAACTGGTGAATCAGTTTCAGAACACATCTGATGATGGTACATGAATAATGTCCGAATTAAATACTCTTTCAAGCACCTTTGTTTGTGCAATTGTTCATGTTTTGCTGCCTAGGTTGGTGATGTGTCTTCTGTTTGGCAGAAACAAGAGAGAAGATTTTGGCAAATTTGGCCAACTTCGCCTATGATCCTTACAACTACAACTTCTTGCGTCAGGTATGGACCCTTCAATTTTCTTTGCTGGAAGGAAAACTGCACACAATGAACTAAAATGCCGTTGCATATGATTGCAGCTTAATGTTTTGGAACTTTTCCTGGACTGCATAACTGAACCCAATGAAAAGCTTGTAGAATTCGGTGTTGGAGGGATCTGCAATTCTTGTGTTGGTAATTCTAGCTGTTCCACCTTTTGTGATATCATCATTTCTACTTGATTAATTATTTATCCATATGACAAAAAGACATTGCAATTTTTTTGCAGATCCGGCCAATGCTGCAATCATAACTAAGTTTGGTGGGATACCTCTTATCATTCAATGTTTATCAAGCCCGGTTAGGAACACTGTAAGGATAAGAACTTGCTTGTTGACATTGTTTCACTTCTTTGCCTTGTGATTATGTTTGGCTCTTAAGTTGCACACCCTGTAGCCTGTAGGCCAAGGGCATTATTAAACCATGCACACCCAGCTTCTCGAAATTGCTTTTTGACACCATTTTTCTGCTCAAGTTATATTCAAGCACGAATTATTTTTGCTACTTCATTACAAAATGCAACTTCTTAATGTTTATATGTGAAAAGTAATTTTAATATGATTTTTCATATGAAATTTAATCAACGTGCTTGGTTTTCTATATACTACTTTCTATTTTTGATTTCTCAGAACATTATGTTATTGTATACCCTTATAATTACCAAACTTGCATTACCAATAACTTATTCCCAAAATTGCTTCTGGTAATTATAGAACAAACAATGCCTCTTACATTGACCTGTACTTTCTAAAGTTAATTCACTTCCATGGAAGATCCAATTAGGATTTGATAAATAACCAATGCATTTACCTGATATTAGGCAAATTATGCACTTGGGGCACTTTATTATCTCTGCAACGAATCTAACACGGAAGAGGTTTTAAAGCCCGAAGTTGTTGATGTCATCAAGAGGTACGCAGCAGCTGATGAAGTTAGTGTGAGCTTCAGTAATCTGGCTAAAGCTTTTTTGGACAAACATCTATCAGGGAACTAGTAAGAGGCACAGTTTAACGTTTAATACTCATTTAAGGCATCTTTTCTTGTTCAAAATTCAAAATGCTCTCTGCACTTCAATCTCTGTATGTAGTTTTTTATTCAAACTGAGTCTATGACCAACATTATATACTTTACTAGATGTTAATAGTTGTCAAACATAAGGAGGAAACATCATCACTCATCTATGAAGCATAGACACTTTAAAAATCCTAACGTATAGTATCCGACACTCCCCGATACTCCAACACGCGATGTAGAAACTCAAAAAATATTCAAAGGTTGTGTTGCGTTTTTAGTTCTAACCATTAGATTCATCGAATTACTATTATCATTTTATTGAATTTAATATAAATATTTGTTATATCTTATATTTTTTTTGCAAAATTAATGGGTATTATAAGTTTAACTTTATTTTTTTTATTAAATTATTGAATATTAAATATAATATACATAACATAAATTAAAAATATTATTTAATATCAAAACGTGTCCTAACATGTTGAAATCTAACATTTTTAGAATTAATGTATCGGCGTGTTGTGTCTCGTGTCGGTATCGGTGCTACATAGTCAGTCACTCATCATCATCATCATGTAAGGGTGGAACCTAGTATTTGATCATTCATAGGCCCAAAAGGGGAATATGTTTTTAGGTCTACTTGTCGTTTTCATCTGTAAACTGACACAGTGATGTACCTGATTCATCCAATTTAGACTACGTCCAGTTTGTCTCTATTATATTCATCTCACCACCGTTCGTTTCAAGTCATTCGATTTACAATGAGAATATAAATATGATTAAAAAAAAATACTAATAATAGTTATTCATGGGCCTAAGCCCAAATTAATAAAAAAAAATTGCAATAAATCAAAGGCTCACAGCAGTACTTAGTCTCTACGGGTCTGGAGGCGTTGTCTCCGGACCCCCGCCCGCTCACCTGGGAGCGGTAGTTGCTTTTCTGTTGGGCTCTTATTAACATGCGAAATATGAGTCATACGCAATAGTGAAGATCGAACACATAATATGAGGCTCTTATATCCTAAAAAAACCAATTCTAACTAAAAAACTTAAGCTATTAGGTGAGACTATATTAATAATTTTACTATTGATTTGATTTTAAAGCAACAATCATAAAAGTAATTGTAAAGGAAAAAGATGATGTAAATATAACTATTTTTTTAAATAAAATAAAAAATGCTTGGACAACCATGTCCTACATATTGTTCTAAGGATATTGCCACACATTAACGGTCTCCTGTCGCACTGGATTCTGTCTTGGAACTTTGCAAAGACCCACTTTGATAATAACGTCCTTCAACGAACAAACATGAAACGACTTCTGATTTTGAAAAAATCTCCAATATGGCTTAGCTAAAACATCAAAATCAGGAAAATCATATTTTCCAAAAAAAAAGAAGCAAAATCAATAATATTATTATTTAATTAATTACATAATTTTTTTTGAACATTTATCATCTATTCATTTATAAAAATTACATCAACACTTTATGAATATTTGGAAAATTCTACAATAATTGTCAAACCATACCTTTGTGACCTTCACTTTCTTTGTTTTTTAATCAGTTTAGAGTATCCCTTCTAGAAAATAGAAATGCCCCGGGGTCTTTCTTATCTATCCATTCCTTTTTCTTTATTCTTCAATTATTATTATTTATGCATCATTATTATTATCGCCTCATCGGCATCTAGAAAAAGATTAAGGTTGATTATGAGTGATGCATAAGTCATCACCACACACAGTACTTTTTGACATTGGAATGTAACGGACAAAGAAATTAAGGTTGATTATGAGTTTGATTTAATTTGATCGATTGGACTAGGAATGTAGTTAATTTTGATTCAATCTGAATAACTCGGTTTTAATTGATTTTTATATCAAATTTTTAATTTCTTTGATACAATTAAATAAAATTAATCTAATTAGTTAAAATATTAAAATATAAAATAATATGATTTTTATTATTTTAAAAATATGTGAACTAATTTTTTTAGTAAACTTTATATAGAAACTAAAAATATCAATCCAATCTAAATCAACGGACTACAATTAAGTAGGGTTGGTTTAGGCTGATAAAAACAAAACTCAACTCATTTTAAATCAATTAAACTTAATTAATTTTATTTTTAGTTTATTTTCAAAATTAACATAACTCAATCTGTGATCATCCTTAAAAAAATGCTGCGGCCCTTAGAGCCTTGGAAGTAAGACATTATTGCATGTTGATGTAGCGTTGCTTGCGATTTTACTCATTTTATTTGCATTTTAATCATTTTAATCTTATTTATCAAAAAAAAAAATCATTTTAATCTTAAATATTGATGGGGATTATTATTTTGTTTGGTAGTTGATGAGAATTATTATTAACTTTAATTTTTGATTTATTCGTAATAAGTTAATATAAAAAAGAGAAGAAATATTCTTACTATTAAGATTTTCTACTACCAATCTACTACCTATCTAATCACCTCTCTCTTCAAAATTTTTTAGTATTCTATCTACTTGATCCAAGATGATTAGATTGGTAGTAAGTTGGTAGTGGAAAATTTGGGTAGTAAGAATATCCTACCTCTATAACAAATAGTAATAAAATTAAAAATTAAAGTAAATAGATGCTCTTCCACCTTTTTAAATTAAGATATTGAAGGTCTAAAAAAAAAAAATTATTCAGATTTTAGAGAGGCAGGTAGGACTACAGGGGTAGTTAGAGTCGTGACTCGTGAGTCGTGATTTTGTTAGCCACTGCTGACTAACCAATACGGTGACAAGACATTAGGGCCTGACGAATGAATACATATGCAAAAACTAACTTTATCCCCGTTCTTTTTGCCTCCCCTAATCATTTTATTTTACACTTTCGCCACTGAATTATCCCCTCTATTTTCTTTTGACAAAAGTTGAAAAAGTTCAAAAAATTCATTACGATTCCTATTAGATTTATTTATCCCCTTTTGATTTTTTTTTATTGCTTATCTCTCCTGTATTTTTTATTGTTTATCTATCGTATGTTTTTTTTTTTCATTTATTCTATTAAAAAATTAATATTTTGATTAATACCTCTGTTTTATTCTTAAAGAAATCACATTGTAATTATTTTATGTGTCACGTTTTTCCAGGACAATGATCAAAATAATAATTTTTTTTGACAAAAAAAATTATTATCCAAATATCACGTTTATTAAATTTTTCATCAAATACCATGTTAGAAGACTCGTCATCGATATTGACACGTGACACAATAAGACACGATATTTCGACACGTTAATTCTAAAAAATGTTAGATTTTGACACGTTAGGACACGTATTGATATTAAATAATATTTTTAATTTATGTGATGAATATTATATTTAATATTCAATAATTTAATAAAAAAATTAATCTAAATTTATAATATTCATAAATTTTGTAAAAATACATAAGATATCCAAAATATTTATATCAAACTCAATAAAATAATAATAGGTGGAACTAAAAACTCAACGCAATGTAACCTTTAAACCTTTTTTTCGAATTTCTATAACGTGTGTTGGAGTGTCAGAGAGTGTCGGAATATCCGATGGTGTCGGGAAGTGGCGGACACGACACGTCAGGATTTTTGAAGTGTCGGTGTTTCATAAATCAGGCTCAACGGGTATTGATTCATCATGTGATATAATGTTCAAGATGAGAGGATATTTAGTGATTCCGACATATGTGTGGAGGGAAGAGAGAGAGTGAGGGAGAAATAGAAGAGAGAGGAGAGAAAGAAAAAAAAAATACAAGAGAGAAGGAGACCATCCAATATTTTTCCATTCTACACCCATCCCTAATCCATGGGTTCAAGATTTGCCGCCTCTCATAATATGTTTCACCATACTATATCAGGTGACATAATATTACTGAGTTAACGGAAAAAAAATTAATTTATTACTTTTTTAATAAAAAATAATGAAAAAAATAGTCGTTTTGAAATTAATTACGAAAATATATCAGTCAAATAGTTTGGGCGTGACTGAGGAGAGAGACACGCCCCCATTAGGGTGTGTTTCACCAGGTGCTGCCACGTGACACAAAAGTCAACAGTTTGATCGTAAAACTTTGGAAGTCCATAACTTTTGACTCGGTTGTCCGAATTAGGTAATATTTTTTTGATTCCACGTAACTTTTCGAGATCTACGTAATGACATCTCATTTGACATATTTTGTCTCTGACAAAAAAAAAATTTGTTTACAACAATGATACCATAAGAACGTTCAAACCCAAATAAATAAACAGAAAACCACTATTATGATTAGAAACATTCATAGTAAAGATCCTTATGATTTTGGTAAAAATACATCAAAATGACATAGTTTTATTAAAAATGACATAACTTTATAATCACGAACAAAAACTTAAAAATCAAAATAAAACGAAAAGGACTCACTTAACTTTTTAATAAGGATTTTATTATGAATGTTTCTAATCATAACATTGATTTTCTGCTTATTAATTTAAGTTTAAACGTTCTTATGGTATCATTATTGTAAATTCATTTTTTGTGAGAGACAAAATATGTCAAATGAGATATCATTACGTAGATCTCGAAAAGTTATGTGAAATAAAAAAAAATATTATCTAATTCGGACACCCGAATCAAAAGTTACGGACTTCCAAAGTTTCACGATCAAACTGTTGACTTTTGTGCCACGTGGCACCACCTGGTGAAACACGCCCCCAATGGGGCGTGTCTCTCTCCTCGGTCACGCCCAGATTGTGGCGTGTCTCTCTCCAACCAGTCACGCCTCCGTAGGGCGTGTTTAACTGCTATAATTTCGTAATTAATTTCAAAACGACTATTTTTTCATAATTTTGTATTAAAAAAATAACCAATTAATTTTTTTCCCTGAGTTAACTATTGATTATTGGATATAATATTCAAAAAATATTGCGCCTTAATTATACATTAATTAAGAGATAAAGTTAAGTTCACATTAAATATTTTAAGAAAGTGACAATTATCATATATATTAAGTGATAGTATAAAAATAATTGTGCAATATAATATATATATTACAACAAATTTTTATGGTATTTTTAAATTTCAATTTATTGCTTCATTTATGTCTTACTTCAAAAGTTTCCATATTAACTATATGAAAACATGAATTTCACGTACTTTTATATATATATATATATATGTTGAGGATTTTTTTTTTGGTAAAAATATTGAAGATAATTTTATTTCCTGTAACATGTTAAACATTAAATTCTATTTATGTTTATCCAGTAATTTGGTTATCATATCTCAAACTAATTTGATTTATCCTCTTAAATTTGAGCATGTATTATAATATTAATAATCGATTTAAAACTAAATTTCCATCTTATATCTGAGTTTCATGTATTTTAATAATTTTTTGTACATATTTTTTAATTTACCAAAATTATAATATATGATGTTTTTAATAAAAACTAAAAATTGCAATCAAAATTAAACCTGTTTAAATTTGATAAAGTTAGATTTACTTGAATTCATATCTTAAATAAATTTGATGAACAATATTATAAAACAATCAATTAGACTTGATTAATTAATTTTGTTCTCTTAATATTTTTATATTATATGAAGAAAGTGGTTTTTGGAATATCACATGCAATGAATAAACTTGCCTTTATTTCATGCAATTAATTAATCAATATGCATTATTTTCAATATTTTTTGTGTTTTCAAATATTTTGTTTCATGATTAAAAGTAAACTCAGTAATATTATGCCACATACATGGCATAATACGACTTGTTACGGCCGGCAACGAGTCTTTAAACATAAAATTTTGATATTTTTTTTTTAAAATATAACATTTGGATAGCTTATTTTAACAAACGATGACATTTTGGTAGTTGTCTCTCTTCCTCTTCCTTTTATATTTGTCCAAATCATATCACAGTATTTTGTAATGCTGGTAGATTTTATGTCGTAGTAGATTTCAGTTATATTTTGTCACTTTATAAATTGGCTCACACCCCAAAATTACTTGGTTATGCCTTATGTACTAAAAGCGTATGATCAATATTGATACTTAATTTTTGAACAATTGAGATTATTTAATAGGGGTAAAGTGTCTATCATTGTAAAGAATATACTTAATTTTAATATTAAGAGTATTAGACTTTAAATAGAGAGAGTTGACAAAAAAAATAAGGGTTTATGTCCCACTTCTTTATTATGATAAGAAGGTAAGTTGTGTCATTTAAAAGGATAAACACTTTTCTCATTTAATATTTGACCAATTCTCAAGAATATACTTACGTTTTATAAGAATTATGTTGTAGGAAAAGTGATTGTGTTATGTTATAGATATCGTTTTACGTGTCGGAGTTTTTTTTTGCTGTGGGCCTCATAAAATTTTGTGGATGTAGAAAAGTTTTTGTGATTATGTTAAATGATAGATGATAAACCCTACTTAATTTTAATATTAAGAGTATTAGACTTTAAAAAGGATTAATATGATCAATGAAGTAGGGAATACATTAATAGAAGGGATGTGGCAAAGAAGTAATTGAAAGATATAAGGAGGGTAAGAACATATATCGATAATGATAATAATATAGATATCATAAATTCTTGAGTAAGTAGTTGAATATTCCGAAACATCTGTTACCGATCCACACACGATAAGTAGAGCTCTTCCGTGCGCACTGGACTCTCACAACCCTCAACGTTACTCATTTTTTCACCTAACCTTTCCTTGGTCACCAATTTCACCTTGTGCTCTGCATCTGCAACTAACACTCCAAATCAGAACCATGGGATTCCAGAAGATCAAGGTCGCAAACCCTATCGTTGAGATGGACGGTCTGTTTCTGATCTCATCCGATCTGATTGCTTCATTCTTCATTTCATCGATTTCTTTTTATTTATTTTTTTCATTTTTCATTTTTTCGTTTTTTATTTTTCGCGTGCTTGATTGTCTTATCGTGTTGATGTGCTTAATCTGATTTGCTTTTCTCCAGTTAGATATTTTGCTTGTGATATTTTTGTGGACCATTCTCTGTCCCGTTCTTTCATTATTGAATATGTCACGATCAGTGAAAACTGAAAAAATAGATCGGTTTTTCTGTCTGTCTTATTTCCGTTATTTTTTCTTTTGTTTATATTTTGATTTGAGATCACAAGACTTATTTAAGGTATTTAATATTATTACTTTCATAAACCATTTTTTCGAATCGTCTTGTTGTTATTCTTATTATTATTGAGTAGATTTGATCTGTTCTTCTCTTGTTGTAAAAGTAGCGTTGTGTTGTCGAGTTCAGCTCAGTCGTTTTTTCTTTTTTGACAGTGACGATATTTTTTTTGGTAAAAAAGGAAGATGATATTGTGGGTAAAAGATATCTGAAAATTGAGAAAAATTTAAATTATTATTATTGTTTCAAGGAAGCGCATTACCATGTGTATTCACTGAAGTACTGAACAATTGGAGGAAATGTTTTCTGGAAAAGCTGTAGCTAGTTTGTATTTTTGGTGTTTTGGGCAGTAAGAGCTGGCTTTCTGAGCTTTCGTGGTTTGTACTCATAATTTAAAACCCTCAAGTTACGGGACACTAAAATACTAGACCTTTTCCACAAAAAAAAGAGACTAGAATGATCAATTTCTGTCATATTCATTTCCTTGTTGGGGGTATCTTTATCTTGCTCCTAACATCGTTTGTTTGTGGATTCTGCATTGCAGGAGATGAAATGACTCGAGTTATCTGGAAGTATATCAAGGATAAGGTGATTTACTCTTACTGTGATGATCACATTTTTATTTTCTCGTGAAAAGTGCTTATAGTAGTGATATCTTTCTTTCTTTCTCTTATGGGATAGCTCATTTTGCCCTTTTTGGAGTTGGACATCAAGTATTTTGACCTGGGCCTTCCTTACCGTGATGAGACTGATGATAAAGTTACAGTTGAAAGTGCAGAAGCAACTCTCAAGTATGCTAGTCAATAATTTACTGATTTTGTAGACCTTTTTTTCCCCTACCACTTTTATCTTCTTAAAGAGAAATGATTAATTCCTCATATTATTTTCTTTTTATGTTCTTTTCTGTTGCAAGTTTATTTTGAATATTGTAGGGTTCAGTATATGTGAAGCAGACAAAATTTGTGTTTTTGGCTATATAGCAAGCAATATATATAGTACAATAATTTTTTAATTTTAATATTTATTTCCATATTCATGTCGGAGGGGATAAATCCTTATTGTACTTTTGCTGTTGTGTAGTTGTTATCCTTGTTTCTCTAATGGTCACACTGCTATGTAGGTATAATGTAGCAATCAAGTGTGCAACTATCACTCCTGGTATGGGTCAGATCCTAACATAATATTTTATTTTTTATCTTCATATTTGCTTGTGTGCATACATATATAAATTTGATAAATAAGAAATAGGGGACATCCATTGTATTGCTTTTTCAAGAATTGTGCTGATTCGGCTGCATGGGTAACGTTCCTCTCGGTACTAGATGTTGGTAGATCTTATACTAGTATTATATTTGACAGATGAAGCTCGTGTGGAGGAGTTTGGCCTCAAGCAAATGTGGAAGAGTCCAAATGGGACAATTAGGAACATTTTGAATGGTAACTACTTAGTTTCATTGATTATTGTTTGTTTAATGTTAATTATACTAGTCAATTTATATATTTCTGATCCGTCATTGGTAGCTAATAAGTGGTAGATGAGTAACAATATATATTGGTTGTTGTTGGAAATTTTTTCAGGAACTGTCTTCAGAGAACCAATTCTTTGCAAAAACGTTCCTCGCCTTGTTCCTGGTATCAATATTGAAATTTCCTTTAGTTACTCCTAAATGGTTGAAGGTGTATTTTACATAAATGTCTCAACAATGCCAGGTTGGACAAAGGCTATATGTATTGGAAGACATGCTTTTGGTGATCAATACCGGGCCACTGACTCAGTAATTAAAGGAGCTGGAAAACTGAAGCTGGTGTTTGGTATACTTCTTACTTCATTTTGGACTGCTTTTTGTGATTGTATTACTAAACTTATGAGTTCTTAAGTTATTATCATGTACTCAACCATGTTGTCCTTTCTTTGGGGATTTAGTTTTCCATTATTATATTTGTTGGTAACTAAATATTATTTCATGAATTTTACTTTCTTGTAGTTCCAGAAGGTCAAGGTGAGAAGACTGAATTGGAGGTTTATAACTTTACCGGTCAAGGAGGTGTTACATTGGCTATGTACAACACTGATGAGGTTGATTCTGCAGTGTCTTTTATTAGTTTAATTGGATATAATTCAATGATTTCTGCTTGATTCTGAACTTCTATCTATTATTTAACATACGATGCAGTCTATTCGTTCTTTTGCTGAGGCTTCTATGGCAACTGCTTATGAGAAAAAATGGCCACTTTATCTTAGCACCAAAAACACAATTCTTAAGAAATATGATGGAAGGTATGCAATTTATCATTATAGCTTATTTATTTATTTTTAAAACATTTGCTACATTGAACCCCCCCCCCCCCCCCCCCCTTCTTTTTAATTATATTTATTATTGGTTGAAGATTCAAGGACATATTTCAAGAAGTTTATGAGGCAAGCTGGAAATCAAAGTATGAAGCTGCTGGTATATGGTGAGTGAATGTTTTCTTTTATTTTGGTTTTGAGAAAAAATTGTTTATATTATCCTCTTGCTTACATTTATCTGATGAATTTGGAAGGTATGAGCATCGGCTCATTGACGATATGGTGGCTTATGCACTCAAGAGTGAAGGAGGTTATGTATGGGCATGCAAAAACTATGATGGAGATGTCCAGAGTGATTTCTTAGCTCAAGGTTTGTCGGATGTGCTTGGTTATTAACCATTTTCTTTTTGCAACTTCAGATGCATGGGTTTCTTTTCCGCTTTAACTAATACCTGTTCACAATATTTTAGGTTTTGGATCATTGGGTTTGATGACATCTGTATTGGTAGGTGTTATTCCAAGTCCTTACACATACTTTATGCTGTTTTTTTATTCTTATCCACATTTATTGAAAACCCTTTCTCGCGCGCGCGCGCGCACACACACACACACACAGAGAGAGAGAGAGAGAGAGAGAGAGAGAGAGAGAGAGAGAGAGAGAGAGAGAGAGAGAGAGAGAGAGAGAGAGAGAGAGAGAGAGAGAGAGAGAGAGAGAGAGAGAGAGAGAGAGAGAGAGAGAGAGAAAGAGAGAGAGAGAGAGAGAGAGAGAGAGAGAGAGAGAGAGAGAGAGAGAGAGAGAGAGAGAGAGAGAGAGAGAGAGAGAGAGAGAGAGAGAGAGAGAGAGAGACAGAGAGAGAGAGAGAGAGAGAGAGAGACGGTTACTATGGTGGTTCTTTTATCAAGTCAACCAATTTCTTGTGAATGATTTAATGAGTTCCTTTGCAATAAATCATGATGTTCCATTCTGTGAATTGGAGTTCTTGGTGTCTTCCTGCTGATACTAATTGAATTATGGGATGGGTTCAGGTTTGCCCTGATGGAAAGACTATAGAAGCAGAAGCAGCCCATGGCACAGTTACCCGTCATTTTAGGGTTCATCAGAAGGGAGGGGAAACCAGCACAAACAGCATAGCATCCATCTTTGCCTGGACAAGAGGGCTAGCCCACAGGTACATTACTGTGTAATTTGCATAGTTGAGTGCTAAGCTTTACCTAGTGTATTAGAAACTCTTTGCATATAAAAATTTGAGATAAGGGGGAATTAAAGTGTTTCTCTGCTGACAGGGCAAAATTGGATGACAATGCTAAACTCTTGGATTTCACTGAAAAGCTAGAGGCAGCTTGCATTGGAACAGTAGAGTCTGGGAAGATGACCAAGGATTTGGCACTTATTATTCATGGATCCAAGTACGTTACTTGTCATTCTTGCGTTGTTACAACAGTGGCCCAATGCATTTGCTTTTATACTCGACCCTATTAATAAACTTTTTCACTGTATAATTCTTGCAAATAGGCTTTCAAGGGCGGAATATTTGAACACAGAGGAATTCATCGATGCTGTGGCAGACGAGCTTAGAGCAAAAATTTCTGCATAGGCATGATTTTTGGTAGACTTCTACTTGGTTCCCTTCATATTTGAGCACTCGAAAACATTATATGTTCTTTTGTTATGGGACACAGATAACGTGTCCCATCTCACTTTTTATGCCTAAATGTCTTTTTTGTTTCTTTGTTTTTTGGTGGCATTTTCAGACAGGCATGGAAAGACAACACTGAAAAAGGATCTATGCGCTCTTCAAAAGAAATAAGAAAGGGAAAAGAAGCATTTGTCGTTGGCCCTTTTTCCTTCTATTGTGTTTTGGGTGGGAACGCAAGGGTTGGCTGCTTCCCCATATTGTACGAACTGATTTGTCTTTTGTAATTTGAAATTAATCCCTTAGAAGCTCAGATGGATTTTGCTACCTTTCCGCTGATTATGGTTTGCATGTTTGCCAGCTAAGTGTCGTACTTCTCGGAAAAGCACATTAATGATTTTGATAATTCTGAGAGAAATAAATCTAGTTTTTTTCTTTTATTTTAAAGTTAATTGTTAAAATAAAAAGTAAGTTTACTTAAGAAATTTATTACTTATGGGCATTTTCTCTCAAAATTCTAAATAGTTTGCATGTGAGAGAGAATTAGATTAGTTTTATTATCATAGGCACGTGTACTGGTGTCTAATTAAGTATGCACGGGATGTTAATTTTTTTTATATTTATCCATTGGTTTGTTAATTAATTTACTAATCATAGATCACAAGGCGACAAAATTCGAAATCACTTATTAGTTAATTTACATGGTGGTAAGATGTTATTTCAGTCTTCTATTTATTTTGATGCATCATTATGTTTTTTTGTTTATTGTAATTAGTGAGAAAGATGTGATAATAAATAATGACATGTCAAAATATTTTACAATAACATCAACATATTAGTGTAAAATTGCTATTACCGTGTTATAAAAATAAAAATAAAAATTACCGTAATAGTGAATATAAATAAAACTTATATGTACTAAAAAAGACTTAAAATTAATTTGGCAACTTTAATTTTTAATAAAAGTAAAATATTTGACGAGTTGAACAAAAATAGATAAACATTATATTTCAATCTTTAGGAGGGGTTTAAAATTTTAATGGGATCGGGGATTTTGAATTAATCCAGAAAAATTATAGAATTGCCGGGATAATCTCAAAAATAAAATAAAATTTACATTTCATCACAACACTGCTGTCGGCCGTTTCCCTTCCCGCCTCTTCCCTACTTCACACATTCGCATCCCAACATTAGCAGATTTTTTCGGTAAATAAAAGAACCTTTTTTTTTTTTGTAAACAAAGAACTCTATTTATTCTGTCTATTCTTTTATGACTAATACCATGAATTCCATTTAATTTTATTTCAAATTAAATAAGAGTACTATAAACTCACCCCCAAAAAAATTATTATAAAAATACTAATTATTCACCCTATTATTACAACCTATATTGCAACGATACGGGTATGGGATATAATATGACATGATATGTGGACATGTGAATTTTAAAATTTTGATACGACACAATTTAATATTAAATAATATTTTTAATATATATAATATAATTTATATTTAATATATATAATAACTCATAATAAATTATATACTAATCAAATATTAAAATTTCATAATATAAATATAAAGTAAAAATAATTTTTCATATTAAATTTTATGACAAAAAATACTTGATTTATAATTTTTTTTTAATTTTTAATTAAAAAGATAAAATAAAACAAAATTTGAATTAAAAAAAAGTGTCAAACAATATTGATCAAGTGTCAAAAAATATTGACTCCATCTATACATATCCGAATGTGTCAGCGTCTGACATATATTTTTTATATAAAAAAAGTAAATTGTGTATCATTTAAAAGAAGGTAAAATTATGTCATTTTAAAAAAGAAAAAGAGATAAATAAAGCAAGAGAGAGTTAAATGTGAGTCCCACCCTTTTGTTAGAGTGAAAGAATATAAGTTATGTCATTTAAAAGGATAAACACTTTTCTCATAAAAAAATGTGTCGGTATTTTTCAAGGTGACAACAGCCACCGTCCTATCGTCATGCCTATATTACCATCTTGCCACTCAAACACTTGAGTCAACACTCCATAGTTTTTTATTTTTCTTACAAAATCTTTTCCGAAATTTCTTCCCATTTTCGGTTCACTTTCGTATTCCCTTTTGAAGTTGCATTCCCAAAATCAGTAAAAAATCATTAGGTACTTTGGAAAAATACTTTTAATGGTTGAAAATCTGCTACTAAATTTTATTTGACATTAGGTTTTTATATTATGGCAAAAAACATTTCGTGAATTTTTTTATCTGTCACATATTTTGAATTTTCGGAAATACATAATCAATTTTTTCGACAAATTATATTGCAAGAATGCAAGGATCTATTTTTTTTTTGGACTCATTTTTTTTTGGTTTTATTAATCTCCTTCCACATAAGATAGTTATCTTATGTGGTAGAGAGAAAATGAGTGGGTCCCACCATTACATGAAAAAAAAAGAAAAAAAAAATGTGGGGTGCGAAAATCGAAGTGAGAAAAAAATGAGATAAGTTACATCATGTGAAATGAGAGTAATATTTCCCTTTTTTTTTTGTTGGTAAATACATGGGGCATAGCCCCACAAACAAAACAAGCAAACAGAAACTAACAAAAAGCTAGAGAAAACAGAAACAACAGATAAAGGAAAAATAGAACAGAATGCCAAATAGGACTTCAGCAGCAACTAGGAGCAGCTGAGACTTGGCCAGGATCAAGCATGTCTGCAACAAGTAGATTGATGAGCTCGCTTTGAGGGGATGAGATTGTGAAGCGGCCAAAGGAATCATCCAAGGCTTTCTTTGCAATCCAATCAACACGAATATTGCAGGTCCTAGGAACATGATTCAACGAGACAGACCAGTCTCTATTAAGGACAGCTCGAATCTTAGCCACCAAAGATAGCTTTCGAGTATCATTACCTGACTTGGTAAGAAGGCTTAAAGCTTGAACATAATCTGATTCTAATGTAATACTCTTCCAACTATAACTCCAAGCAAATTCCAATCCATGAGAAATAGCCCAAAGCTCAGCTTGCAAGGGGGAACAGGAACCAATAAATGCAAAAAAATCACTTAGCCAAACTCCATTACAATCTCTTAAAAGACCACCACATGCCGCTCTATCATTTGTTGTTGGACCATCCACATTCAATTTTAGTATACCTTGAGCTGGGACGGTCCAATCAGATAGCGGAATTAGAGAAAGATCATTTGGATCATGATACAACTTTCGATTGCTTCTGCAGCTGCTATTTTCCTCAACTAAAACAGCAAGAACACCTGAGGGATCAATCGGTCGTTTTGCTATCATATCATGTAGTTCTTTATTCCTCCAAGTCCACAAAAAATTGCAAGCAGTGAAGAAAAAATCCCTCCAGTCTTTATCACTCTTATTCCTCTGATTCAAATTAATGAGAATCCATTCTTTGAAGAAGCTAGAGTTGAAGAAACCTGTCGGTAATGGTTGGAAAAGAGGTGATAACCAAACTAATTTTGCTTAGGGACAGTCCCTAAAAGCATGAAGGCTTGTCTCCACTAAGTCAGAACACGAAGGGCAGCTAGTTGAAGCATCACACCATATGCTAATGTATTCTTTGGTTAGCATCCTCTTATGTAACATCTTCCACATGAGTAGCTTGATCCTTTCTTTTCCTTTCCAGCTCCAGATCCTATCCCAACTGCTGTTGCTGGAGTTATTGGTGGGGTTAGTCAAGTTTCTGTAAGTAGTTTTCACAATAGACTGGCCTGGTGACCTATTTGTCCAGCACAGAAAGTTCTCTCATGCTTCCTCATCCGGACAGGGAATGGCCAGAATCTGGTTCACTATACTCCCATCAAAATTTTGAAGAAGGAACTGAATATTCCATCCCTCCTCTGATAGAAAGGCATTACGATTTAACTTTAGTACAGTATCCTCATCTGTTGGGGGGGGGAGACAATTGCAAGGAACAAGAGATCAGAATTAGAACCAATCCACTTATCCTTCTAGAATTCAACTTTCTTTCCATTTCCAATCTGCCAGGAGATGTTACTTATCATGTCTAGCCAAATTTTTCCTAAACTCTTCCATAAGTGAGAGTCATAAGCTTTGCAAGATACCTCCTTCAACAGATTTTTGTTTCAGCCATATTTGGAAACTAACACTCGAGCCCATAGTTGGTCAGCGGAATGAATTAAGGAATAGACACACTTCTGAAGAAAAGCTTCGTTTTGCTTTCTTAGGTTAATTATACCCAAACCTCCTTTGTTTTCTGGAAGCTTGAGTTGCTCCCAATTGACCGCATGGTTCTTTCTTTGATTATCTGTGTCTCCCCATATGATTTTCTTTGGAGTTTTTCAATATCATCACAAATACATTTAGGAAGAGGACTAATTTGCATGTTGAACATAGGGATAGTTGAGATGACTGATTTAGCTAGAGTAACTCTCCCTGCCATTGACAAACAATTCTTTTTCCAGCCTTGGAGCCCGCCATTTACTCTGTCCATAATGTCCCCGTAGTGCTGTTTGCCTATTCTCCCATGCTTTATCCTATAACCCAGATATCTTCCAATATTCTTTATATGAGCAAAACCACTTATTTCCACAATAGCATTAGCAAGCTCAAAGGCAACATTCTTTGAGAAAAAGATATTGGATTTGGGGTAGCTAACCTTTTGACCAGACATTTCACTAAATATAGCAAGGAAATTCATGAAGATCTTTATCTGGTCAATACTTGTTTCACCAAAGAGCAGTAAGTCATCCGCGAAAAGCAGGTGAGAGATTGGGGGACCACCTTTACCAGCTGACATAGGCTTCCACTCTTTGATATCCATGGAGTCTGCTATTAGATGGGACAACTTTTCCATGCAAAGAACAAAGATATAAGGGGATATAGGGTCTCCCTGTCTTAGCCCTCTGCTGGGGGAAATTTTACCCGATTGAGAACCATTCCAAAGAATTTCTAACTCAGAAGAAGAAATACAATGCATGATGAGGTTCACCAAGTGATTTGGAAGATTGATCTCGGTTAGCACATGTTGAATAAAACTCCAGGACATTCGATCATAGACTTTCTCAAGATCAATCTTTATAGTAAAGAATCCCCTCTTGCCTTTCATTTTATTCATGGAATGGACCATCTCCTGAGCAATGATGATATTGTCCTGGATTTGTCTATTGGGAACAAAGCTGACTTGTTGAGGAGAGAAAAGCTTGTTTAGAATGGGTTTCGGCTTCCCTACTATGATTTTGCTAATACCTTTGTAAAGCACTAAGCAGAGTGCTATGGGCCGGAATTGGGAGATTCTGTCAGGTTTGGCCAGCTTGGGAATAAGAACAAGGAAAGTTCTGTTGAGGTCCCTCATCTCAGTTAGATTCTTCCAAATCTGGTTAACACCCTCCACCACGTGCTTCTGAAAGAAAAAAAGCAGGGAATCCATCTGGTCTAGGGCCACTCATGGAAAAGAAGGCTTCCTTTATCATAAGCTCCAAAATAGGATTATTCAGCATCTTCAGTTCTGAGTTATCCAAAGCAGTCCAATTAGCTCTTGTAGAAGTCCAAGGTCTATTTTGAATCTCTTTTGTAAATAGATTGCTGAAAAACTTGTTGGTGTACTGGATGAAGGGAGCTCTAGAAAGATAGAGCTTTTTCCCATTGAAATGGATTCAGAGGCAAATATGAAGGTGTTTGAATTTTCTGGAGCCTTGGGTTTATAAATGGGCTTGCCAGTGGCCTTTTTGTGAGCTGTTGGTGTTTTCCTACTCGATGCATAGGGATGGATCTGTGGTTTATAGCCACCTTTATTTTCTTTACTCACGTTGATCTTAGCTCCTACAAAAGCTTTAGAAATGGGACTCTTCGGCCCAGATGGACTAGCATTATTCCCTGGCTCTCTTTTATGCCGGCTTGGTTGTTTTTTATTGGATATGTCATCTCCGAAAGTTCTTTCATCTTTGCCTTCGGATATTTTAACTTGAAGATTTTTTTGTGAATTTTTTCTTTTGGACCATCATCTAGGGTTCTATTCCTTGATTCCCAGTAGGAGTCTCTTTTACTGTAATAGGCTCCTGAGTACTGTTGCTTTCGGTAGGTTTCACGAAATCTGGGCATTTGTCAGAATTATGCCCATACTTACCACATTGGAGGCAGATCAGATATAGACCTTCATACTCCTCCTTAAAGGTTTCCTCTTCTATGATATATTCCCCTCTCAAAGGACTAGATAGGTCCAATTTAACACAAATCCTGGCATACTTTCCTTCATCCCACAATGAGGTGGTTTTATCAATTTTCAGCACCTTACCAATGGAACTTCCAATTAACTTCAAGATCGGGATAACACAAAATTCAAGAGGAATACCTGGTAAACGTATCCAGGCTGCTACACCTTATCCAGGCTGCTACACCTTTATGAGGATTGAAGAAAGACTCCCATTTTCATATGGCCAGGTAGTGCCCCATGAGAATCCTCCAAGCTCGTGAATTTCACAGAATAAAATTTATTTCCCAAATCAGCTACTGTGATGGAGCCTGACTTCGCCCATAAGCTGCCAAGCTTATTCTTCATGTACATAACTCCAACTTTCTTCTCCAGAAGTTTCACGATAATAACATTTCTCTAAGGATTTCTTAGCCTCTGTTTGCCTCCTTTGACATTCTGAATATGACTGTTCCATCCTCACCGTAGATGGTTTGGAATCCCAGTTCGTTGATGACTCCTAGCTTGGGGTCCAAAGGATCACTTGTATCTTCCTCAGCCTCCTCCTGCCAGGAATCTTTCTCCCCCATTGAGTTTCCTTCTGATCGCAGAGCTTCCGTAAAGAATTTGGGTTTCCCCGACGGAATACGACCCATAATGTTTTCCTAAGCTCGCTTCTCTATTCGACGAATCTGGGCCGTTCTTTGACCTCTTGACACTCTCGCGCATACAGTCATCAGATTCTATATCGGACAATTGTGGTCCTCCATTACTCTTAGTCAAAACACTCATCTTTGCCCTACCAGAGAGGAAAGTTTCGCGCGCGTGAAGAGCACGCAAACCTAACCCGTCTTAGCTTTAATTGGACTCATATTTTGAACTCGCGGAAGTGCGTAGTCAAATTTTTTGACACGATTTATATTGCATGGGAGCTAGCTACTCTTTTTTTTTTTGTACCCATTGCTTTTTTCTTTTTTCAGAATCAAACTTTTCCTCAGCTAAATCCAGAAAATATTCAATCCAATTCTCGATATTCTCACTGATTTGATCCATTTTCCACCATCCGATTTTATGAATTGTCCGGACTCAGTTCACATATAAATGAGTCTAACCGGTTAATCGGAGTTCGATTTTTTAGTAAAAGATAGATAGAGACAGGCTCCGGTGTAATCGGAGTTCGTCAAGAAGATGTACTCTCCGCTCTAAATTGTATCTATATAAGCATAAACCCTCCAATTAAATGACGCCTAAACCATTCAACTTTCCCGCCAAACGCACTACTGCACTTTTCCTTTTAACCGCCGCCGCCGCCGCAACCACCACTGCCTCCGCCGCCGACTCTGTTTACTCCGGCGAGCTGTCTCATCTCCCCGCATTATCCGCCGCACAAATCGGAGCCGAAATCCATGGCCTCGTCCGCACGGCTCGCACCATCTCCGCGGTATTGATTCTTTCCATTTTCTACTCGAAGCTTTTGATTTTTCCTTGTTTAACTCCTCTCTTCTTCTTCTTCCGATCTTCAATCATTCAGGTTGCTTCCACTGTTTTTGACTACGAATTCTCGTTGCGCACCCTTCGAAAGGACTCCGATCTGTATCGTCAAGAAATTTCTAAGGTTTCTGCCATAAATAAGATCGCTGTTGGTCAAAGTGTCTTCTATTTTATGCTGAGATGTTGATTGTTTTGGTGCTTAGGTTCATCTACGCTCTGCCAAGAGGTTTCTCAAGTTATGCGAAGCCAACAAAGGGTTTTATGTGAAGGCTGGACAGTTTGTTGCGGCGCAGAAAGTGCTTCCAAAAGAGTACTCATCAACTTTGTCCACATTACAGGACCAGGTATAGCTGAATGTATTCATTTTTAGGTCAAATTTCCTTTGCTTTTGGTTGGTTATCTTGCTAATTGGATATCTTGATCACCTAGGTTGCTACTCTTCCTTTTAAAGATATTGAGGAAGTGTTAAAGGATAATCTCGGACCTGATTTCTCTGAGATGTAAGTTACCCTTACCAACTGAATTTTAATTTTTATAAACTATGTATCTTTCGAAAACTAACTATCTTGAAAAATACTTAAGCTTATAGATGGAGATACATTAATGGTTTTATATTTCACTTATAGACCACCTTAAATCCCCGTTTTCACTTATACTTTTTTGCACAAGTTAAAAACTCAAGCTTTAGTTGTCTTCTTTTTTAACATTACTTTTGTATTTATGTGAATTCCAGGTTTTTGTCAATTAATGAAAAACCTATAGCCGCTGCATCTATTGCTCAAGTTCACCGTGCAGTGCTGAAAAGTGGTCATGAAGTAGCAATCAAGGTTTGTCCGTGGGTTTTAGCGGTTTCCTGAATTCCTGATGGAAGTCATTACGTAAAGTACTTTTCTGAAAATGATTTCCAAGTTGTCAAATTTAGTGATGTTAAAATTTCATATCCCGTGTCTATCAATGTGAACTTGAGCCTCGTGCACTAGGCCATTACATCCTTGTGGGGTTTGAGATAGGGACAGGATTTAAACCTATTATTCATTATAGTTTGGGCCTGATGGGATTTGGTAATATGAAGTAGTTAAATATGTTGTTTTAAGTTGCAGTAAATTGGAGTTAATTTGAGTTTCTGAATTGATCATAATAAATTCTTTTCTGATTTTCATATCCTAACCTTTCCTGCCTGTCTAAATTTTTTGAATTGACATCATTGTATATGTTTGTTTATATTACAAGTATGCTAGTTTTTTTTTTTTTTTCCAGAGGTTTTGTGGATTACAAGCCATGTCGGTTTAAAACTTTTTATGATTAATGTCTTTTAATTGTTTTCATTTGAAATTTGTTTAGCCTATTAGTTTTTGGGTTCAAATCAACTATTTATTTTCTTGTCCGTCATTGAATGGAAAGGCACATGAACCAGAGTAGCGCTTTTGGATCTGAACAAAACTTAAATGGGTGTACAACAGGAATGGGATCTCATATATATATGGGGGGTGGGGTGGGGTTTAAGAGGATATAAGATTAGTTCTTTTTTCCTCAAAATAAAAAGAAAGGAGAGTGTCGGTTTTCCTTCGTGGATATTCTACTTATTGCCATCCTTACAAGTGAGTAGTTTTTGTTACAAGTAGTATATGTTCAGAGATTGATTCCAATGATTTGGATATTGCGCTTTATTAACAATGAATCACCTGGTATTTTTTATCCAACGGAAGGGAGTTCAGCTCCTTACAACTGAGGAAAATCCTCTGGAAAACACAGAAACAGTAGCAAAAAGGATTAAATGCAAGAAAGGTACCCAGAGACTGCAATAAGCAATCTCGTCCCAGGCTATTGGCCATCAACTTCGTCCAAAATTCTTTTCTTCTCCTATGATCCCCTGCACGTTCCCTATAAACATTCAGCTCTCTCCATGCCATGACCCTCTCCATTCACACACTGCCAGCTGTCTGTTCTGTTATGCTCAGGGTCCACTAGTCAATTTGGGTCCACTAGTGAATATTCTTTCATTGCTTCCTCCCTGCCAGGCCAACTCCGCCCCTTATTTCTCCTGGTGTAAACTTTAGTTTCAATGCCTAACAAATTACTAAAATGCTTCTTCTGTTTGTGGTATCCTTGAACTGAGCATCTTGTGTTTTATCTAAAAAATATCCCATTAGATTGGAAATAACATTATCATTTCTATATTTCCATGGCCAGGTCTAATCCGTTGATTTTGTTATATGGTTTATTGATTCTTCATCTCCAATTGAACGACATGTTATGCTCAGGCACAGTGTCAAAATAAGATTTAGCTATTTGAGTTCAAACCTGGCTATAACGATAACTATATATGATATACTGGCTGGAGGGTCACAGGTACTGACTTTTCATGGAATGCATTTAAATAATGATAATATTATAGCCATTCTTTCAGTAAATGAAATTAATTCTTTCTTATAATGATGCTACTTAGAAGATATTGTTGTTTCACTGATCATATGTGGGAGCATAATGTCACATGGACCTGAAAATGCTTAAAAGTTTAAGCTTCTTTCATTATTAAGTAAGTAAAAGAGTCTGTCATTTGCTTCCATGTAATGCTTCTTGCTAATTCATAATTTGGATTGAGGTAAGCAACTTTTGAAAAAACACTTCTTGAATCCTAAAATCATTTTCTTCATTGGAAAATAGGTGCAATACCCTTGGATAGAGAAGCAGATGAATTTTGATACAAGAACAATGTATTTCCTATCGAAAACTATTTCATGGGTATGCTCTGACTCTTGACAGCTCTTATTTACTGAAAGATATTAAAGAATTCATGCTGTAATTGATTGTTATATTTAGACATTTCTAAACATCTGGAATGATGGTCATGGTATATTGTTTGATTGTTGATAACAAAAAGGCTGAGAATAAAACACAATTGGGACCAAAAGGATATTTGTTAATGTAATATTAGCTGAGAGCTGAATCATCACAATGTGATAATTGGAAGATTCATTATTGATCCATCAAGAACAATATGTCAATATCAGTAGTGTTGAAGTCACATTGAACTAATTACAGGACTTACTAGAATTGTCTCCTGTATAATTGGAAAATGGTTCGGTATTACCATGATGGGGTTAAAGTTCCTCAAGAGTGAATTAAGATAAATCATCAGGAATTACTGGAGAAATATAGCAACCTTTTACTGATATACGTATGAGAGAAAATACAATTGACTGATTGAACAGCCTTCAGTCATGGAGATACAGTAAGTAACTAAGCAGAAAAGAAAGAAGAAACAAGATAGTCCAGTAGTGTTAGAGAGGTTACAGTCTCTCCAAAAGGTCCCAATTCCCAGCTGTTCTAACAGAATTCATTCTCTCCTTTCACACTTTCTCGTAACAACCTCCAGGCCTCACCAACCTCCTGGAATACTCTATTTCCCCTCCAATTAGTTTGTTATGCCACCTCATGATTGGTGTCTTATTTAGACTCCCTGTGATGCTACCTTACGCCTTTATGCTTCCATCATACCATAGGTAAGATCGATGAAATATTTAGGTTCTCGTAATTGTTAAATCAAGCTCAATATAGAACCCAAAAAAGAGTCTCACGTGATATATCAGCTTCTCACTTTCAAGAAAACAACGCAGATAAAAATGTAAGGACCTGTTTGAAAACTTAGTTTAATGTTGAAATAAGTTTCGACACAAAAAATGAGTTAGATTTGTTTGTTTAATACCTTCGAAATATGAATTTAAGTGAAGTGCTAAAAACATTGATTTTATAGTAGGTCACTGAATGCGTTCAGCAGCAAACCTTATTTAAATGACAAGTGTTTCCTTTGGCATTGCCTCATTTTAAATACCAATAGTTTTGTTTCATACCAAATAGTACAAACTATGCGCTTAATATTGCATGACTACACACATTCAGGACTGTATTCGCAGTGTTAAAATCTTCCAGTTTTATCAAATAGACCCTAGGTAGTACTGGAGTGTGGTATCTGAAGAACAATTTTTATCCTTATAGCAAAGGTATTAGATTGCTTTTTGAGCTGATGTATTTTCTATTTTTTTTTTTTTTTAGCATCATTTCTAATTTGAGAAAGATTCACGTTCCTTATGTTTTGTGCTCTTTCTTAATAAATTCTCTTATAAACATGAATAAAAGAGAAAGAAAAACGTAGTGAGTAATTTAAGATTTTCTTAAAATCAAAAGATTTTAATAAATTCAATGCCTTGCTGGTTGAAGTTGAACGATGTGCTGTCTCTATTCTCTCTACTTTTCTGTTAGATTTTTATACAAGTAGGTAGTATCAACTCCTTAGTTGATGTCGTTTCTTTACTTTATTATCGTTTTCTTTGGTTGCAGTTATACCCTCAATACAGGCTTGAGTGGCTACCATTAGCGTTTGCCAAGTCTGTGTCTTCAGAACTTGGTCAGTAAGAATACCTAGTAAACATTGCTGACTGCTACTCTCAGTCCCAAACTTGTTTTTGTTGCAATTTCTTTAATGTGTGACATTAGGCATATCAGCTGATCAGCTTTGGTCATATTGTCTAGCATTATAACCCTCATAAATTTGCGCCATATGATCATGTTCCAGCCTGTAGTTATCATTCTGAATCATTATTTGTGATGACTGAATGAATGAGATATATTCCTTGACTACTTCCCTGCAGATTTTGTTCAGGAGGCAAGGAATTCTGAGAGAGCAGCCAAAAACTTAAGATACAACAAAATGGTCCGGATTCCTCATGTATTCTGGGTATGATAATTGAGATTTATTTTTTTTGCTACTGTAAAGAGTAGAAAAGAGAATTATGTTGTAATGGGATGATCCGTAAAACCAAGTCTCCCTATGTATATATACTACAAGGTTAAGAGTGTAGTATGAGGCAGTACAATGTACATCTGGGCAGAGCCTATACAACTCTTTAACACCTATGAACTATCTATTTTAGTATTTGTTCTACTACTTTACCATCATAACAATGCATGCAGGAGTTGACAACAAGGCAAGTCCTAACTATGCAATTTTGTGCAGGACACAAGGTATGATTTACCAATCATGTCAGCAAATGATTATTTTAGGAAAAAAAATTGTCATTACGTCAGTTCTAAGATAGGACTTCTACAGTATCTACAACTGCTCTAATACCTTTAACTTTCTCATGATTAATTATTAATATTTAGGCACCAAGGTTATTTTGTCTCTGATGCTCTCCGGCAAGTATACCGATCGCACAAGTAATAAAGTGATAAATAAAGTTCGTCTCCACAGGGATTAGATCTAATATCAAGTAAAATTTTTCTTAAAGAATGTAAGTTTTCAAATAGGGTTTGTGTGACAAATATTGTCAAATTGAGTGAAATTAAAAATAAAGACTTGTTTTTGTGTTTTTGAATTGAGAAAGAAAACAATACAATTGAAAATTAATTTGTAGAAAAATATAAGAAAAGTATTGTAGCCAGGATTCATTCACCAAATGATCCCCGCTTTTTACTCCGGATTGATTTATAAAAATCATTTATATAATCACTCAGATAAATTATCATCTAAAAGATTTAATAGTTAACCCTCAATTCCTTGCAGGGTTAACCCTTTAATCCCATGAGAAACCCCAATTCCTTGCAATGTTTCTCATGGGATCAAGCTTTGGGCGTGATAATTTAAACATCTGCAATCGTATACACGTCTATTCCTAGCACGCATACAGATTGTTATCTTACCCCCTTTCGAGATCAAAACCCCAATATTCCTATCTAGGATTTTGATCCTCAGAATATCCCCAACTATCAGATTGATCAATTCTAATAAAGGGAATATAAAATTCGCACAGAGTAAAGATAAAGATAATTATATAAATTAAAATTCACAAATCAATCCTTCATGTCAAGGGTTCACATATGGATCGTGACCCTGACTACAATAAAAATGATCTAGCCGATCAACATCATGATCGCTGATCTAAAATTCAACATAAAACTAAAACAAAAGATAAAGAAATATTAGATGTAGATGAAGAACGAAGAACATCCAATGCCCTTCTCCTCCAATCTCCAGATCTGTCTCTTCACCTGTATCTGTGTTTTTCCTTTTTTCTGATCTGCCAAGTCTGCTGACCTAACTCAGCAAATGTCCTTTTTATAATAATCTTTTCTCCTTCCAAAAATACCCTCAGAAAAGACGGAGATCTGTTCCCGCAAACCGGCGCTGGTTGGCGCCGAATTGGCGCACGTTTGCGCCACTTTCCTCTTGGCGCTGGTTGGCGTCACTTTTCCCTACAAATGGCGCTAGTTAGCGCCAATTTTACTATTCATGGGCGCTAACTAGCGCCAACTTTACTATTCATGGGCGCTAGTTAGCGCCAACTTTACTATTCATGGGCGCTAACTAGCGCCAACTCCTTTTCCTTTTAGGCGCTAGCTAGCGCCAGAGCACTGACTTACGGCGCTAGCTTGCGCCATTTCCTTCGTAAATGGGCGCTGGCTTGCGCCAACCTTCTGTGTTATTGCGCTGAGGAGCGCCACTTTAATGTCCTCGCTACAAAGTTCATAATCTGGTGCGGTTTTGCGCCAGTTTGGTGCTGACCCGTGCCATGCTTGGAACTCATAGTGTGCTTTAACCGTGGAAAATTGCATTAACAGGTTTTTTTATAATTCTTCACTTATTTTTCCTGTAAAAATACAATTAAAAGGTGAATATTATTGACATTAAAAGAATCAATATAATTAGCAAATATGTATTTAATTCGCTCTCTTATGACTCAATTCTTGTCAATTTTATCACAGAAAAATCACACTTGCCAGAGGCACATCAAACCATTCCCAGATTTAAACGTTGCTGTCCCCAGCAATGTAAAAGACTTAATCCAGGAAATATTCACTTAATCTAACATAACAATCATAGTCACTCTCAGACTCAATATGCCATGTATGCCTGACTCAATATCATGAACTTCCAATAATGCCATCAGCTTCTTAAATATATAAGTCTACATTGATTACCTCTTACACAGATAAATAATGTTCACTCAACACTCAGTGTTTAAGGGTATCATGAGCACTCAATTACTCAAAGCTATAACACTACCATATGCTTGATTATATTCTAAAAAATTCTTGAAATTGAAGAATCAAACACATGCATCAATTGATCAAAAGGACTTCACAGGTTGTAACTTGGCCGGGGTGATAGGTAGGAAAATTTGGATAGTAGCTCAAACAACCAAGAGATTGAAAACTGATATTATTTCATTTTTAACAATTTCACTCAATTGTTTTGCTCCACTAACATTCCCACAGAATTCCAGGAATTCATTCCTTCCTGCCACCTTTTACTCTTTTCCTTTTTCTTGCTTTCTTTTCTTTTTCCCTTTTTCATTTTGCCCTTTTTTTTTTTTTTCATCCCTTAATTCCTTGACCATTGTGGAGCTTACCTCAATCTCTTTTTTTTATTTTCAACACATTCAATGATTCAATCTCAACCAAGGTAAGTCACAAAAATTGGATATAGGCTAAGCCATCAATCAGGCCACGGGTCATTTATCAAGAATTAAGTTCAGGCTCAAAGGGCTAGCAAGGGAAAATATCATAAATGTGGGTTATTTTGGCCAATAGCTAATAAGAACAAAATGCCTTTATCATATCAATCAATGCATGCATAACAGAGAAACAAATCAAGTTCTAGAGTATTACAACAGTGAGGCCTCTCAACAAAAATTTCAGTGTTTAGGCTCAAAACCTCACAGCTATGGTATCAATGCAGACTCAAGAAAATTGACCTCAGACATTATCAGAATTTCACAATATTAATTCAGATAAACGAGCAATCATGCAATCTAATTATGCCTATGCAATGTTATGTTAGAAAGTCATACAATATATTCCAAGAATTTAATCATGTACATTAACAAGATGAGCACATTTAAACCTTGGATTTGTTCAAAACACACAATTTTTTTTTTCATTTTTTTTTAATGGCACACCAAATAACTATAAAAATAACTAAGAAAATTAAAAGAGTTAGAATATCTCCCATGATAGAAGAATTGCAGTTCTAAGGTGCAAGCCTACCATTCCCAGATTTAGAGCATTGTTGTCCTCAGCAATAATTAAACCCCAAGAAGGATGAAAATCCTGCATAATAGAACAAATAGTGGCATATAGAAGAAACTATAATGCACACATTAAAACATCAGAGAAAAATATACCAACACAAAATAACTTAAAAATACGAAACAGAAAAATAAACTAATATACAATATCTCCATCAGCAAGGAGATAAGATCAGCCCTCCATGTCATCCTCCTCAGCAGTGTGGGATGACTCAGCAAATGAAGGGTCCGGTGGTACTGGATGCCTTGGTTTATGGGACCACCATTCCCAGATTTGGTCCAAACCATGGATCCATGTTAAGAACTCTTTGAAACTTTGATTTTTCCGAGAGATAGAGTCTCGGTGTCTCTTGTCAAACTTCAGCTCTCGGTGTCTCTTCCAACTTGTATCAAAGAAGTTCACTACTTCCTTTCTTCTTACCTTCTTCTTTGTGAGAGTACGCCTCTCTTGAAGCGTTCTCACCTCTTTGACATCATCATTTAAATTTTTAGGAAGATCTTTCACTTCCACTTTTGGGTTTCCATCTTCTTTGGCATCATCTTTTAAATTTTGAGGAAGCTCAACCGCTACATCTTGTTCTTCCTTTACAACTTTAAGATTAAAACAATCGTCTTTCTGAGAAGACTGTTTTAAAGAATCAAAGACATGGATAGTAACGGTTTCATCATTCATTCTTAGCTCTAGCTTCCCGCTTTCCACATCAATCAGTGCACGAGATGTAGCTAAGAAAGGTCTACCCAGCAAAAGTGGCATTTCAGCTCCTCCTTCCATATCCAACACTACAAAATCAGCAGGGAAGATGAACTTGTCTACCTTCACAAGAACATCTTCTATTATTCCACTAGGCTTTCTTACAGACTTATCAGCAAGTTGAAGAGATGCCAAAGTGGGTTTCAAATCAGTTATCCCCAAAGATTTACAAACAGACAAGGGCATTAAATTTATACTTGCCCCAAGATCACACAATGCTCTACCAAATTTGGTGTTCCCAATTTCAATAGGAATATTGAAGCTCCCTGGATCATGACGCTTAGGCGGGAACTTCTTTGTAATTATAGCACTACACTCTTCAGTGAGTGTCACCGTTTGGCATTCCTGCAACTTGTGCTTCCTTGACAAGAGATCCTTCATAAACTTGGCATAATTGGGCATGCCAGCCAAGGCTTCAGCAAAAGGAATATTTATATGTAATTTCTTGAAAATATCAAGAAATCTGCCATATTGTTGCTTTTGAGCATCCTTATTGAATCTGCCAGGATAAGGTGCCATGGCTCGCACATATTCAGGACTCAACTCAAACTTCTTCTTTTCAGCAACAATAGGAGGCTCTTTTTCTTCACCTTTTTGAATAGGTGTTTGGACATTAGAAGGAATCTCCTCTTCTTTTTCTGGCTCCTCCACCACCTTAAGCTTTTCTGGAGCTCCTACCACCTTACCACTTCTAGTTGTGATAAACATACAATCCTCCTTGGAATTTTTAAATGTGTTACTAGAGGAAGTGCCTGAATTTTTATCAGCAACTTGCTTAGCCAGCTGGCCAACTTGATTCTCTAAATTCCTGATAGAAGCATTCATGTTTTTAGTGGTGGCCCTAGTCTCTTCCATGAAGGCATTGGAGTGTTGGGCCATTTGTCCAACTAACCTTTCCAAATCAGAAGGCTCTTTAGCTTGGACTGGTGGAGGCTGCAAGTAGTTGTTGGAATTGTAATCCAGTCCTGTGCCTTGAGTTCTCCTCTGAAAATTGTTATTTGCATAAGGGAAATTCTGATTCCTAGGAATGTTTCTTGGTGGAGATCTTTGCTCGTACCATACTCCATTCACTTGCACTTGTTGAGGAGAATCAGAAGATAACAAAGATGAGCATTCATTGGATTCATGCTCACCCTTGCAGTATTCACAAACCACAGATGCAACTTGCATAGTGGAAAATTGCATCTTGTCCAGCCTTGAGGTCAAATTTGCTAGCTGTTGTGTTAACAATTTATTCTCAGCCAGAACCGCATCATTGTTATCCAGGTGTAGAATCCCTCTCTTAGGCTTGGCTGTTAAACATTCATTTTCATTGGCAGCCATTCTTTCTATTAACTCAAGAGTCTCATTTGCTCTCAAGGATTTGATGCTACCACCTGCTGCACCATTCAGCACCATCCGAACTTCAGGTTTACACCCATTGAAAAAAATTCGGACCTGATCACCATTGGTCATGGGGTAATGAGGACATCTCCTCATTAGATCCTTGAAGCGGTTCCATGCTGCACACATAGTTTCACCCTCAGCCTGGGTGAAATTGGTGATATCATTCACCATCTGGTTAAACCTCTCCATGGAAAAGAACTCAGCAAAGAATTTATTTGAGAGACTCTCCCATGATGGAATACTTCTTGCTGGTTGCCTTTCCAACCAATTCAAAGCCTTCCCTTTAAGAGCAAAGGGAAACAGTCTCAGCCTGACTGCATCATTGGACACCTGGGGGTGTTTAGTGGAGTCACAGATCATCAGAAATCTGTCAATGAACCTGTGAGGGTCCTCATCAGCCTCTCCACCAAACTGAGCTCGCTCTACCAACTGAATATTGGCAGACTTGAGCTCCCAATGGTTGTTCCCCACTTCTGGATGAACAATGCATGAATTTGGTCTATTGAATGCTGGTGTAAGAATTGTATCCATGAGTGGATTGTCCATATCATCATTATTCCCAGCCATTGTTTGTGCTCCTTCAAACAGAATTCCCAACTCGTTGAATGCAAGCTTCTTCCGAGCAAATTTTCTGTTCCTCTTTTCTGTTCTAGTGATTTCCAAATTCAGTGGAAATTCTGGGATTGTACCTCGCA
>JAVKPL010009491.1:0-38905 GCA_032173675.1 Gastrolobium villosum
GGAATGAAATTGATATGTTGTGTTTTATCTATGATACATGCATCGATCTTTGGGTTAAATTATTGTATGAAAAATTCTTACATTTGGTATCAGAGGAAGCATGTATGATTTTAAGACCCATAATCAACTGCGATTTATTTATTTTTTTAATTTGGGTTGTTGAATACAATTGCGATTTATTTTTTAAAATCTGGGTTGTTGAATTTCTGTTATTGCTTCGATTAAAACCTTTTTCGTGAATATTATATGGGAAAAACAAGTATCATGTTGTAGGATAATTTTCTTGTCATGCTATATAGACAATAAGTGTGGGGTCCATCACGTTTAAAATAAAAAGAAAAGAAAAAATACAGCATAATTATCGATGTATATGTAGAAAATTTTGTATTTGTCATGTGACAAATGCAGGGACAATGACCATATTGCCACATTTTAGCTAAAAATTTACCGGATTGACACGCTAGGAAAGTTTTTTTGCCAAAATGCCACGTCACAATCCCGCTGGTCTGACAAGTGAGAATGGAATAAACACGTGTTAGCTCTGAATGATCAACCATTCTCGTTGGACTGCCCAGCTAGAATCATAGAATGCTGACATGTGGCAAAAGTATAGGCATTCTCTGGATGTCTGCACTTTTGCCACGTGTCATCATTATGTCATTCTAGTTGGGCAGCCCAGCGAGAATGGTTGACCATTCAGACGCTGACATGTGTCCAGTCTATTCTCGCTTGTCAGATCAGCGAGATTGTGACGTGGCATTTTGGTAAAAAAAATTTCTGGTGTGACAATCTGGTAAATTTTTATTAAAGAGGTGTCAGTTTGGTCAATGTCCCAATTATATATACATATTTTCATTATATATTAATGTTATCTCGATTTTTGTAAATTACATTTTACACCGTTTGTGACAAATCTCGTATTGATTGGGTTGGGTTTGTCAATCACCATATATTGGCATGCAGATAGACTTGATTCACAATTGTCTTGATTATATATATTGTAGTTAGTATCGCAAACCTTATTTTATATATATTTGCTTACTAACTATTTGATTTACGCAAACCTTATTTTATATATATCAGCTCACTAACTATTTGATTTACGTGAATATATATATAAGGTTTCAATTCTGCACTGTCTATATATATATTGACCTTTCATGAGAACGTGAAAACGATATCACATATAAGAAAAAAAAATTCGATTTTGAAAACGTTGTATTAAAATTTTCAATTTGCGTGTATGCTAAAGTTCCGATTTAAATTCTTATAAATATTCAAGGGAAATTATATTCTTATGTTATATAAGACTCTTATCTCATTTTACACTCATATAAAAAGACGCGTTTCTCTCTTTTTTTTTTTTTCTAAAAATTGGTGGGCCCCCATTTAATTTATTTCACAACATAAGATAATTTCTCTCATATAATATGATAGAAGTAAAACCCAATATCCAATGATCGAAAAGAAATTATATTGCAAATTATATAAATTTTGGAACGCACTTGCCTCGATTCTTTGGAAATAGAATAAGGTTTGTTTAGTAATCACCGATTTGGATACATGGTATACTTCATATTATGCAATTTGTTTTAATGGTTGCATCGATCGATATTGTTTGGTATCTCGATTATTGTGCTTCTATATTCTTATATAAGAAGTTGAACGATTTTTCTGAATTAATAAATTATTATAACAAATAATTTGTTAATAATTAGTATGTTACATTCAGATTGGATGTTGCGTTATTATTTTGATTATTACTATTTATTCTTTTAATGTAATATTAGGAATGCAAATTATTTAGGGGTTTATACTTCTTATGCGACATAAGATGAACATTTTTGCAACACACATCCTCATGTGGGTCCCATTGAAAAAAATAAATAAATAAATTAAAAATATTGGCACGCAAAATAATGTGAGTGTAGTTTGAGAAGACTCTTCTTATGTTGCATAAGAAATATAAACCCCTACTACTTAATATGGGTCAAGTTTCTAATGTGCTTGAATGCTTTTCAAAGTGATGTCATATCCAAAATTATTATCGAAAATATCTTACTCTTCTGAAAGGATGCTCTAGTATCATATAAAGGAACCAACTGAATCCAAAAATTCAAGTTTTTTTTTTTTTTTTATGGTATAAACCATTCGAAATCCGAAGCTCTCCTTAAGTCTTAATATAGCAGCGTATCAAAGACTTGAAGTTGAGATCATTGATTAAGTTAGAATAATAGATAATTTAATTTAATTTTGTTTACCCGCCAAATGCTACCTATGTTTACAAACTAATTGTAATCGTAAACAAAGTTAAACAAAATAAAATGCAAAAGGGATTTCACCAAAAAATGAAACTGGCAACTTTTTATTTTTCCCAGAAAACTGGTATGAAAACCATAACGGACGAATTCCAAAGTGCAAAAAAGTGAAAATTCCTTCACCCTGCGAACCATCAGTTGTGGCTTGTCAGCAATGTGAGATATGGCTGTCTCCCTGTTCTTGATTTCATGTACTTTGTAATTCAATTTATGGAAACCTATTCAGAGTATGATGAGCAAATCTGGAAATGAGTAGGTGTAAAATGTGATGTAAACATTATTCCATATTCAATTCAAAGAACACAAAATTTCTTAAAATGCGCTTAGTTTACAAAAAATTCTAAATCACTTATTACGTAAAGTGAAAATGAACTGGGAGTAAGGAAGGGATTAATTTAATATGATTTTATCATGTTTTGACTTGCTTTACTTTTCACTCAAACCTGGCAAATTTGAAGTAGTTATTTTAAACTCTTTTAAGTTTTTATTGCTATTTGATCCATTTTCCCTTCCATTTTTAAGTTTCATCTTTTCTATCAATCATAGCCCTAATGTGTCACACGAAAAAAAAAAGAAGGATAAACACAATAGAACAGTACCATAAAGGGATATATGCCCCAACATACGCTTACATGATGTTTACAGGGAACTTAAAATTCTGGAAGGTTAAGATCGGTAACAGATGGTGGTCCTTAAGCATATGCATAGCCTGCCAGTGCCAGGGTAGCCTAAAATGGATGCCAGATTCTGAGCTATATATGACGAATTGAAGCAGTTTCATAAATGGCTTATATGCTTCGGTTGTGGTGGAGAAGAAATTTTGAGTAGTAACTTTATTTTTTTCCTTTTTGGTAATAAAATGTGGAGATGAGATGTGCTCCGGAGCCTTCCTATGGGAGATAGAAGTATAAGATAATAATATAAATCATTAAAAAAAAGTCCTTACCCAACACCTTAAGGTTTTGAGTTGAAGTAGTTCTTTACCTGGTATCAGAGTTTGAGTGACTTCAATGTCACAAGTTCGATTCTTACCGCCACCACTTTAGAGTGGAATTAAAATAAAGAGCACAAAAGGTAAACCAAAAATTGGCCCTGTGCAATATCCACGCTTCTAGCCCAAAGGGCTATTGTGTGAGGGGGTGTGTTAGAGAATAATATAAATCATTAAAAAAAAGTCCTTACCCGACACCTTAAGACTTTGGATTGAAGTAGTTCTTTATAAAAAGCCCGGGCCAGTAAAGACACAAAGTCATTCTTTGACCTAGAAGTAAATGTATTTATTCCGTGTACAACTGAACATCTCGCACCAACACCGGATGTGCCAATAAGACTAGACAATTGGGAACATAGTGAGAATAGTGGAACAGCAACCAAAGTGCCACTGTTCACCAACTTTTTTACCTAAATGCCACGCGAACAATCTTATTTCCCAATCTGCCATGGGGGCAAGTTCGCTACCCGGTGTAGCGAACTCATCTGCTGACGTGTCACGTTTCTAGTGGATAACAAGTACCAAAAAAAAACTTTGGAGGTCGCTACATGGGGTAGCAAACTTGGTGTCAACTAGAAACGTGACACGTCAACAAATTGAGTTCGCTACACCGGTTAGCGAACTTGTCCCCGTGACAGATTGGGAAATAAGACTGTTCGCGTAGCATTTAGGTAAAAAATTGGTGAACAGTGACACTTTAATCACTGTTCCAAGATTAGTTGTTCAGAACAAATGGACCTCCAGGAGATCCAATAATTATGTGCCAGCACATGTTCGCAAACACATTCATTGATGTAACTTCAAGGCATCTACACTTGTGGGAAATATTTTTTATGCTCCAGGACCACCCAATGATTTGGTGCTCATCTCACAACACTAATTTTTTCTTTCTCTTTTGACCCCTATTATTTTTCTTCTTTCCCAATTTTACCCTCCCATTTACACTAAGGGACAACTTAAAAAATGGTGGTCCCAAACCACAATAAATTCTCTCCCACTTGTGACATAGTCTGACAAATAGTTACTAGGCTGCCACTCTCAACCAATAAAATGGAACGCTGCTATACAAAGATGGCTTAAGCGAAGATATCCTTATACTACATGGGCGTGTTTGATGCATAGTATTGGATAAGGCTTGATAGCATAAGGTTTGATTGTATAAGATGTGATTAAATTTTAATGTTATCCAACATTTGGTATGATGTTGTATAAGATAATATTTTCTAATATTTTAAAAATTAATATTATTAAAAAATTATTTTAATATATTAATATTGAAATAATATATTAGTTCTTGAGAATTGTACTTATAAGCAATATTAATACATCAACCCCTTATCAAGCCTAATCCCTCTCCCTTAGGCCAGATTAAGTTATACATCTTTTTGATGTATTAAGGGTCCTGCTATATAAGCTTATACTATACGATGGTCATACCAAATAATTGAAAATGTTATAACGTATAGTATAAACTTATACTAGTCTTATACGTCAACCAAACATTCCCTAAGTACAAAGACATTCAACCAAGGAGAGGATCATATATCCCTAATACTAGAGTTACTGTGTATATATCATCCATGACCTCTGGTTGTCCACTTTTCCTCTTGACTAGTTTCTCTCTCTAAACCATTTAAACACTTACCCAATCATCTCACATACACAATATCTATCTCGCTCAATTTTTTCTTTCTTTCTCTTCATCAACATCATCAAATTCAATCGTGTGTGATTCAACCCAACAGATATTGGACCAATCAAGATGATTATAGAGGTTGTCTTGTTTGGGTAATATTTAATATTTCCTTACTAATATAAGTTATATAACACTTTCAAATCAATTAGGATTAGCTTGGTTTAGAATTCGATCCATTCTGTCTAAAATTTTGTACATAAAGTAAAAGAAATTATATCCGTTTCAACTTTCAACTTTCGTTTCTCTAATGTGAATTTATAATCATAATATATTGTGCTAGTCAGGTGATATTGGAGAAGGCCTGAATTGTATGATTATGGCGTAATAAAATTAAGCACACGCATATAGATTTTAATGCGCATCATGGATATGGGAGATGGTCAATTTTAGCCATTAATTTTACTTATATCTAATGACTTAATTTATTAGATAAAAATTGTGCTCTTTATATTATTCAAAATTTAATATTTAATATGAGTTAATGCGAGAGAATTTCTAGTATCCACACACATATATATTAACAATTTTTTTTCTAACTCATCATTTTATAATGCACTATTTTACTATTGTTGATTTATATTTCATGTCACATGATAGGTCTATTCCCGTACCCGAATTTATAATCATTGAAAATTCCAAGGTCGGTTGGAATAAGGAGAGAGGATGATGTGCTTACCTATATATATATATATATATATATATATATATATATATAGAGAGAGAGAGAGAGAGAGGGGGGGGATGATGTGTCACTTGTGTTTGGAGGTGAGACTGAGTGTGCTTACATCATTACATGAATCACATTGTGGTTATTTGGAGAGAGGAATGAGATATTATGCAACTCCAGGTGGGGATTGGGGCTAGTATGGGGAGAATATTTTTGGTGTATCAGATGTATCAAATTCGGTGCATCAACCAAACTTGGTATATCTTTTTTTCAAATTTAAAAAATATTTCATCACTTTTGAATTTTTTATTTTCCATCACATTATAAATTTTATTAAATTTAGAAAAAAGATATACCGAGTTCAGTACATCTAATGCATCAAAGATATTCTTAAGTATGGGTCATTCTACCGGTTGATTTTACGGGCCAAATTAATTTTGTTGGAGGAAGCAACATCCTCTCTTGATAAGGTTATTATGGTGTCGAAGTCAAATCAAACTATATAAAGAGTTATGTCTAGACTAATAACTATAGTTTTTGGCTTACAAGCGCTCATTTGATTTTCCAAGATCAACATTGTTGAAATATATAAAATCATTAAAAAGTCCTCACCCACCGACTTAAGTTTTTGGGTTGAATTAGTTCTTTAATGGTATCAGAGAACCAAAAAAAATTGGGCCTGTGCAATATCCACACTTCAAGCCCAAAGGGCTGTTGTGTGAGGGGGTGTGTTAGTGAATAATATTAACACCTTAAAGTTTTGGGTTGAAGTGATTTTTTACATGGTATCAAAGCTTCGTGTCCCGGGTTCGACCCTCGCCCCCCACTTTCTTTCAAGTGGAATCTCTTTGTTCGCACAGGTAAGTGGGCCTGTGCATTGTCCACCCTTCAATCCCCGTGGGCTCTCGTGTGAAGGGGCATGTTGAGATATATAAAACCATTAAAAAACCCTCACCCACCAGCTTAAGCTTTTGGGTTGAATTGGTTATTTACATGGTATCGCCTCGTGTCTCGTGTTCGATCCTCGCCGCCCCCCACTTTCTTTCAAGTGGAATTTATTTGTTCGCACAAGTAGGTGGGCCCGTACATTGTCCACCCTTCAAGCCCAGTGGGTTCTCGTGTGAGGGCGCGTGTTGAGATTATATAAAACCATTAATATAGCTTCACCCAACAACTTAAGCTTTTGGGTTGAACTGATTCTTTATAGTTTATCAAACAAAAAAAACTGATTCTTTATATGGTATCAGAGCCTTGGTGTACCGGATTCGAACCTCACCGCCCCCACTTTCTTTCTCGTGGAATTTCTTTCTTCCACTATTCAAGCCCAATGGATTATCATGTGAGGGGACGTATTGAGATATATAAAACCATTAAAAAACCCTCACCAACCAACTTAAGATTTTGAGTTGGATTGGTTCTTTACAAACATCATACTTTGGTAACACCCAAAATGAAATTGTAGTCAGATAGAATTATGATATTTGACCGGGTAAGTAGAAAAAATTGCTCTTTTACTAGCAACCGTAACTTTTGATCCAATGGTAAGCTTCATCCAACAAATTTCAATCGGTTGATGCCCGTTTCCCAGTTAGGCTGAAGGAAATATTCATGTTAATGATGTGAGCTCCAACCGCGGATGACTGAATAAAGGGAAGGCTACTAGGAAATCTGGGTGTAATGAAGAGAATTTTGAGTAGAGTATATATGATATATTGTGCGGAGGATATGGGTATTTTCAAATGTAACATTCTAAGGAATCTTGAAATATATGGATGGGAATCTAGCCGACGAATCCGACTTTGACAGAAACACAATCTAAACCAAAGCGATTGAGGAAATTGTAATCTATCCGCGAGCAAAGGGTGGAAACATAATCGGAATATCACCTCAAATCAAAATTGGAGGTACTTTGTTTTAAATTTGATACAATCCTCAACAATCAGAACGATACAAAAAACCAGTCATGTATTGATTAAGAGATAGATTCACACCCCACCAAGCACGAGACTAATTGACTGATTATTCTAGCTTCACCCGTGGCTTCCAATTAGAGTCTTTGGGAATGTTTTTATGATTATATTCGGCTTTACCGAATTAGTCGAGTAAATGATAAATTCATAAAAAAATATAAAATAAAAAATAAAATAAAAAATGAGTTAATTTTTCTACCTTCAATATAAATAAATTATCTATATTGAATTCTAAACGACGTCAATTTGGACGGAAATCAATATATTTTTGTAACTATAATCTATCTCAGAGTTATAATAGTCTTTTTCATCATAATTTCTTAATTTTTCAACCCAAAATAAAATCATTTTGAGAGTAAATGTAAATAACTATTTACATTTACTGTAGAAATATTATAATTATAAAAAATTCACACGACTATAGAATGATTCTCCAAGATAAGGTGGGATAAAGGCTTGTCCATATATAAAACTAGTGACTGTTTAAGCTAATCATCTATCTTGTTTGTTCTATCCCACTTATTACCTTCGTACCACTTTATGACAAGGTTTCCAGTCATAATGCACAAGTTAAGCATATATAATTAGGGGAAAGATCCATTCATAATTTTTTTTTACAAATTATATTATATGCTCTCAGAAGTACATTACTAATTGAGTGTACTTTCTGAAATAGTTTATAAACAAAATATATATATATATATATATATATATATATATATAATAAGGAATGCTACACGCACTTTAGGCCTCAGTGAACCTTATGCAAACTAGTAACAAGAAACATAACACCAATTCTTTTATGTTATTTAGTAATAAACAACAATTACATTAATACTAGAGAAGAATTATATTTATAAATTTCTTGTTTACAAATTCTTACAAATTATAGTATGTACTCCAAGAAGTACATTAGCTTACACTATGTTGAGATATATAAAACCATTAAAAAGTCCTCATCCACCAGCTTAAACTTTTGGGTGAATTGGTTCTTTACGTGGTATCAGAGTCTTGTGTCCCGGGTTCGAACCTCGCCGCCCCCACTTTATTTCTAGTGGAATTTCTTTATTCGCACAGGTAGGTGGGCCTGTGCATTGTCCATCCTTCAAGCCCAGTGGGCTCTCGTGCGAGGGAGCGTGTTGATATATATAAAACCATTAAAAGGCGCTCACCCACCAGCTTAAGCTTTTGGGTGAATTGATTCTTTACAGAGTATTATTTTCAAATGTTCCTCTCTTCTCTCTCGGTATTCAACATGGTATTATCTCAAGGTTCTTTACATGGTATCAGACCTCGCCGTCCCCCACTTTCTCTTTTGGACTCTCTTAGCACAGGTAGGTCGGGCCTGTTGCGTTATCCACTCTTCAACCCCAATGGGCTCTCGTGTGAGGAGGCGTGTTGAGATATATAGTCTCACATTGGTTGGATGAACAACTAATGTAGAGTTTATAAGGCCTTGGCACTCCCACCCTTTGAGCTAGCTTTTGGGGTGTATCTCAAGGTTCTTTACACACTATGTACTTTCGGAAGTACATAGTGTAATTTACAAAAAAAAAAAAAAAAAGATTTGTAAACGGATATATATATATATATATATATATATATATATATATATATATATATATATAAGGAGTGATATTCTTACTACCAAAACATTCCACTACCAACTTACTACCTATCTAATCACCATTGGATCAACATTTTCTCTCTCTTCATAAACTTTTTAGCATTGTCTCTTTGATCCAATGATGATTAGATTGGTAGTAAGTTGACACTGGAAAATTTTGGTAATAAAAATATTATATATATATATATATATATATATATATATATATATATATATATATATATATATATACATACATACAACACCGTAGTGAGTTGTTTTTGTTTTTTGTTTTTGTTTTTAACTTTCAAAACAAAAAAAACACAGAAAACAACTGTTTGCATAATTATTCTACAAAAAAGTTTTAAAAACAAAAAAAAACAAAACACAACCAAACAGACCCATCTGATTGATATTGGTTTTTAAAAACTGTTTTTTAATTTTCAGAAGAAAAAAACTAAAAAACTCGTTTGTTACGACCTGTTTTATAAAAAATGTTTTGAAAACTATAACAATTTTTTTGTTTTTAGAATCAAATTTAGAGAACATATCTGAGTTATTTTTGTTTCTGTTTTGATTTTTAACTTAAAAAAAAATAGAAAACTAACTATTTTCATAAATATTTTACAAAATAATTTTAATAACAAAAAAAAAACTAGAACACAATCAAACATACTCTATAAGATTTTTCGGTGGAAATTGAGCTGTACCTCTTTGCTTTGTCAAGATGATAAAAGGGGGTCGTGGTGTTTGGTGACAGCAGATTGAACCATTTTATATTTCTAATGGAGCTAAATTGAAAAGATGGAAATGTTTCGGAACAAAACATTTAATGTCATTAAAAGGGGTAGGGTATGCAAAACAAGGCGATAGCCGATACTTCAATCAACAAAATCTCTGCAATCCAAATAGTGTTTTCAACATATTGGATTCCTTAAACTATAACATCAACTAACTCTTTTTTGTGTGTGTGGAAAGTATCAGCTAACTCTTCTTGACATAAGATTCTTGTTTCTTATCAAACGGCATTTGCATTAATACAGGGGGTCATCGCACTGTCCTACATGGAAGCAGGTTAAATGTGGTACAATATCTAAGATTCAAATGTGTATGCGAAGTAACATATTAAAAGAAAATATATCAAGAAGTGGAGAAAATATCGATGAACCTAATGTTCTAATTTTTGTGTTGAGTAAGTATCTTTTTTGATCCTCAACAAATTTCACGATAACTGCTTTAGTCCATAGCAATTAAAAAGGCTATTCGTGATCCTTAAGAAATTCAAAATTAACTCATTTGGATGAAATCGTGATCCCTCACAAATTCAAAAAAATCCACATTAATCTCTCAAAATGACTACTTTGAGATTCTTAAGGACCATGAATAACCTTTTTATTTGCTAGGTATTAAAATGAGTATCATGAAATTTGCTGAGGATCAACAATGATATTTATTTATTAGAATGTAATTTTTTTTTTATAACATTAGAATGTAATTTTAACACGTATAATTTTTCGTCAAGTCAATAAAAAAGTCTCCCTGACATTTTTTGACCTAACAAAATGATTACTTGTCATGGTGCATAAGCCCACCCAAGCCCACCAGAATTAGGAAGATTCTATAGGAACTGCTTTTATATCATAACTGGTAATTAAGAATTTTGTTAACGTGAATACTTAGAACATGGGTTAAGAACAAAAAATATTGTTTATGTATTTTAATTGTTTATTTTAAAATATCAAATACTTTTATTTTATTCAGTATTAAGTATATAGTTAATGGGTTCGCTTTTTCTGCAGTTACTGCATATAAGTTATCTACAATAAGCTTAATACGACGTCGTTTTGGGCGGAAATCATGGTGTTTTTAATTTATTTCAGGGTTATAATACTCTTTATATTTATAATGTTTTAAGATTTAAATAGCAAAACAACGTCGTTTTGAAAATAAATACAGATAACTTTATGTGCATTAACTGCATAAATATTTTTCGATAGTTAATATTTAACATGTGTATTAGGAATATACCTTGACAAAACTCATTAATTAAAAACAATTGTAGGATGATAAGGACTAAATATATTGATCACTGTGAGTGATGACCATTGTTGTCAAAAATTAATATAAAAACGTAGCAAATTATGTTTTTACTGAAGTGATATGTGTTAAAATGGAAGTAAAAACTCGTATGATAAAAGCTCCATGCAAAAGCGTAAAAACGATAAAAACACAAGTTTTTACGTTTTTACCTAAATCAAAAATTTGAATTGAGTCTTATATGAAAAAAATCTATTTCCTTTTCCACTAAATCAAAATGCATAGTATCTTCTTCTAGCTATTTGAAAAAAAAAAACCCTTGCGTGAGGTCGCTATTGCAGATAAAGAAGAGGTGAAGTCATTGGTGAAAAATTTGAGTACCAAGTTGAGGTGGGTTTTGAATTAATCTATTATGTTGTTATACGAGTAAAAGAAAAGGACATTGAGGAGATAAAATTAGTGCAAAATGATTTGTTTGATTTGAACTAATTGAAATAATTTAAAAGTTATTAAACTTTATTCTTTTGATGTTTTGAATCTTGATTATATAAGTTATTAAACTTTTTTTATATTTTTGGACTAAGTTATACAGTTATATGATTTATATCTTTTAAATATGAAATTATTCATTAAATTTTGAGTAGTAACTTATGTATATATATATATATATATATATATATATATATATATATATATAATTCTGTATCTTGACCATAAGTGTAATATTTTGTGTCGTTTCAACGATTTAGATTTCAAGTGTAATATTTTGTGTCGTTTCAACGATTTAGATTTTTATCATCCCTTCTCGATTTTGTCAAGACAATTTGGCGATAAGTTAACCAATCGTGGGATGAACTTAATCCAAAAAAATTAGTAAACGGTAATTGAGACGTCGATTATGTTTAAGGGAACTACATTTTTTATGTTACATAAAAAAATTATTATCTCCTATACTTATATCTTTCAAATGGATCCCACAAATTTTTTTTTTCTCACCTTCAAATTTTTTCTCTGTCCGAACTATTGTTTGAGTATGAGATAATACTTCTCTTATTAACATAAGAGAAGTATTACCCTATTTTTAATGGGCTTAGTAAACGGTTCTATTTTTGTAATTGATTGCGAAACGAACCCATACATACGAGTGAGCCTCAACTATTGATGCTATAGCGATTTGAACTATGGAAGAGGAGCTCCACAAAATAGCTAGGGCCCAAACTTCAGAATCACAGAACACACTCACTCTAAATTCTAGCCCACAAAAGAGACTCTTTGTAGCTACGATTTTTCTCTAGCTACAACAAAAATTGTTCGCCAAAAAATACTAAAAAAAAGTGAGTCATTGTCAGTACCGGGATAGATATGTAAATAGAATATTCATTTAGGTTAATTAATGTACGTGAAATTCATTCAATTATTTTTCTTATTCAAAATTCTATAGTGTAAATTTTTGAATTAAAAAAGGATATTTAGGGGAAGTAATGAATTCACCTCTGACACACTTTTAATTTTTTCGAAATTTTTATTTTATTTTTTGGTGAAAATTTTTTCGAATTTTTTTTTTTTTGTATATTGCCATGACATAATCATACAATTAAAGAATAATATATATTTTTTTCTTTTCATGGAGAACACGAATGCAGTTGATGCATTTGTCCTAGTCCAAAATCTTTCCCTTAATTGGGCTTGCTAATTTGTCTTAATATGCGGGTATTGCATCCATTTCACCTAGCCTGTTTAAGATTTAAGATAGAGTTGGGTTGAGCAAAACAACATTATATTCAGTACATTGCCAAATTTACCTTTATTCATAACTTCAAAGTTAAGATCAAAAGTGGATTTGGCGTCAATTTCATAACAAAAAAACACATGCAAAAATAAAAAAGCTTTGTTTTAAATCATGGCCTATTGTGCTTCGCGCCCCAATCCTGAAATTAATCATGATGAACGAGTGATATAAACTTGTTGAGATATATAGTCTCACATTGGTTGTATGGGCAATTAATGTGGAGTTTACAAGGCTTTGGGCACTCCCACCCTTTGAGCTAGCTTTTGGGTGGTGTATTGACATGGTATCAGAGCGTTCGAAATCTCACCGCTCACCGCCTCCCACTTTCTTTGTAGTGGAATTTCCACATGTAGGTGGGCTTGTATGTTGTCCACCCTTCAAGCTCAGTGGGCTCTCGTATGAGGGGGCGTGTTGAAATATATAATCTCACATTGATTGTATGAGTAACTAATGTGGCCTTTATAAGATCTTGGATACTCCCACACTTTGAGCTAGTTTTTGGGATAGTGTATCTTAAAGTTTTTTTTTTTTGACAAAAAAAAAAAGAGGACCCGTAATGGGCTGCTTATTATAGAAATTAGCTGGGAACGGATCTGATCTAGGCCCAGTTGTCCAGTTTATCATAGTGCGACTCATTCCAATTTAAGAAGTTTTGTGAACCTTTAATCAAACATTAAGAAGTGCACAATGCAATGCCATGTATGTCTTAGCTGTGTCGGTAACATTACCTTCATTAGGCACGCAACTTATTTAACACAGAGCTCATATAAACTGAGGGAGAATCATATATTGAAGATGGAGAGGAAAAAAACTAAAAACAAGAGAGAAAAAGAAAATAAGAAAACTATATGGTGTGAAAAAATTGTGACTAGAGATTTTTTCGCGTGTAAGTAAATTTTTTTGTAAGGTTAAGATAAATTAATTGAATTTGCTAATGACTACCTTATATGACATTGGCTAATTAATAAATTTTTAAAAATATTAAATAAAACAAATTATTTAATAAATTGTAAATTTAAAAAATATTATTTATTTTTTAGAAATTAAAAATATTTAATAGAAAATACCAAATAGTCCGTCCACTTGATCGAAAATATGTCCTTTTGAAAAATAATTCTTTATTTATACATATGCCATTTGAAAAATTAAGAATATATTGATATTTTACTTTATTTTTATCTTTTTGTATTCTGACTAAATGAAATGAGAGAAAACGCTAAGGAAATAATAAAATTTTGATTATTTTAATAAAATATAATATAGTCAAATATAATTGTATATTTTTTATAATTAAAATCATTAAATATACTATTTTATTCTTTATATAAAAATCTTAAATGACAGATATTTTGAAATTGAAATAATATTTTTAAACTGTTAGATTAAAGAATTGTTTAAATTCAAAATATTGTTGTGAATAATTATGTTTAGGAATTTGTTGAGATAGTTTGTTTTAGGAATTTGTTAGAAGATTATTCGGTTCTATCCTTAATTTGTTATGCAGTTATGTTGTGTATAAATACACTCATTTAGAAGAGAAAAAATGAATGAAACAAAAATATTTCCACTGTTACAAGATTTGACATGGTATCAGTTGGGATCCAGGAAACATTTTTCATCATTTCTTTTTCACCTCTTTTTATCCTATTCTTTGATAATCCTGAACCAAAACTGTTTTTCTAAAACCGACCAAAATCTTTTTTTCCACCTCTCTTTATTATTTTCTTTGATAAATTGAACCACCGCTGGAAAAAAATTCTTATCACCGACCAGACTTTTTTTCTTAAAACCTGAACCACATCTTTTTTTTTCTTTTTTCCTTTCTAAATCCTAAATTGACAAATCGATGGCAACTCCTCCTTCTCCATAAACTACTTCATCCGTAACTCCTCCTTCATCCGTAACTCCTTCCCCCTCTCCCAACATCATTATTCAACAAGACTCTTCTTCTTTCCCTATCACCGTTGTGCTTGATGACACCAATTATCCCCTTTGGTCCCAGTTGCTTGATATGCGCATCGGGGCTCGAAATAAAACCGGTTACCTTACCGGAACCGTACCAAAACCGCCGGTTGAAGACCCCTCGTATGATACATGGGTCACTGAAAATAAGAGAGTCAAGAGTTGGCTTATTGACTCCATGAATCCCTCCTTGATGCAACGCTTCCTCCGTCTCGAGAAGGCATCTGATATTTGGGATGCTGTGCAACGGACGTTCTTCGATGGTTCAGATGAAACATTGTTGTTTGAATTGAATCAACGATCCTTCAATACCAAACAAAACGGTCGTCCTCTCTCGGTGTACTTCAATGAACTTCTTTCTATCTTCCAAGAAATTGACCACCGCACATCCACTCAGGCAGGCACTGTTGCGGGGGTTGTTCAAATGCATGAAGCTATGGTTCGCTTACGGGTTCATATTTTTCTCGCCGGTCTGGATGCTGACTTCGATCAGGTTCGTGGTGAAGTTCTCTGTAAGGACCCAAAATTGGATCTTGAAGGCTCTTACGCTTATGTCCGGAGAGAGCAGCAACAACGACTTACCATGAATCGCCCTGCTTCCGCCATTGAATCCTCAGCTTTGGCAGTCAATTCAGCTCGTCCTTCCCCTGCGTCTCTGAAATCTCGTAAAGAAGCCTCCTCCTCTGCCAAATTAATTTGCTCACACTGTGGGGACATTGGGCACACCAAGAACCGCTGCTATGAAGTCATCGGATATCCCGATTGGTGGGATTTCAATAAAAGACCAAGACGGAAGGTTCTGAATAAAACTCCATCCCTCTCCTCAGATACAACCTCGAACCCCTCTGCCCATGCGGTCTATGAAGGTATACTCGGTAAGTCTCTTGTTTTTTCCACACTATCTCAAATTGATTCATGGATAATTGATACTGGTGCATCTGATCATATGATTCGGACTCCTTCTCTTCTGTCTAATTTTTCCCCTTCCCCAAAGACTCTGATTTCTACAGCTAATGGTGGAACCTCTGCCATTGTTGGTCAAGGTTCAATTTCTCTTTCTCCTAAGTTACATCTTCACTCAGTGTTAGTCGTTCCCTCTTTGGATTTCAATCTCCTTTCTGTTAGCCAAATTACTTCTAGTCTTAATTGCTCTGTGAATTTTTTGCCTACTGAATGTTTTTTTCAGGACAACCAGACAAAGGAGATCATTGGTTATGGTGTTAGACAAGGAAAATTGTAATTCTTGGATGCTTCTCATTGTAGTGACTCCACTTCTCGAGCTTCTGCTACTTCTGCATTGGAGAGTGCAAGAGATAATATCTGGCTATGGCATCGGCGATTAGGTCATGTGTCTTTTAGTTTTTTAAAGAAGTTATTTCCACATTTTTTTACAGTAGTTGCTGTTGGTGATTTCCATTGTTCCGTTTGTGAATTGGCTAAAAGCCACAGAATTTCATATTATCCAAGTTTGAATAAAAGTGTTGTTCCTTTTCAAGTGGTTCATTCTGATGTATGGGGCCCAGCCAAAATCCCATCTCATTCTAAATCATATTATTATGTAACATTCATTGATGAGTGTACACGCCTGTGCTGGTTGAGTCTTTTAAAACATAAAGGAGAAGTGTTTACTATGTTTAAAGAATTTTATTCCATGGTTCAAACACAGTATAATAGCAAAATTCAAATCCTTCAGTCTGATAATGGTTTGGAATATATGAGTAGTAACTTTAATGACTTTTTGTCCTCTCATGGCATTAAACATCATACCTCCTGCCCCTATACCCATCAACAAAATGGATTGGCTGAAAGAATGAATCGCACACTTCTGGAGGTGGTGAGAGCCTCCTTGTTTAGAATGAATGTTCCTTCCTCCTATTGGGGGGAGGCTGTAACCTCTGCGACATATCTCATAAATAGGACTCCATCGAGTGTTCTTAATTTCCAAACACCCTATCAAGCTCTTACATCTCATTTTCCCACTCCACACTCCTCTAACCTTGAACCCCGCATCTTTGGTTGCACCACCTACGTCCATATTCCAAAAAGTCAGAGGTCTAAATTGGATCCTTGTGCGAAAAAATGTATTTTTGTTGGGTATTCAGATGTTCAAAAAGGATATCGTTGTTTTGATCCCGTTTCCCACAAAATACATGTTACTTTAGAGGTCACTTTCAGGGAGGATGAGCCTTATTATTCAGGGGGAGTCTCCACTTCTTCTCCTCAGGGGGAGCAACCATCATCACAAGTTATTAGAGAAGATGAAGGGTGGATCTCTACTCATATAGCACCTATATCTGCCTTGGAAATACAGAGACCTCAACCAGATGCAGCACACATTGGTGAATCCGAGATAGAACAACATACAGCACCTGAAACAGTTACGGATGACATAATTGCTCACTCAGAAAATCCTAGTCTAACACACATAACCGAAGAGCCTCCTATGGTTGTCCCAGAGACTCAACCACAACCTGTCACAGAGGTAACATCTATCTCTTCTTCTCCTACAATAACAGACACACACATCAGAAAATCCTCTCGGATTAACAAAGGTATTCCAAAGCAATTTTATGAACCTGACCCCAAGGTTAAAGCCAAATATCCCCTTAGTAACTATGTATCTACCCAACGCTTATCTGAATCATATGCATTATCTGTTAACCAATTATCTAGTATGTCAATTCCAAATAGTGTACAGGAAGCATTAGATGACCCGAATTGGAAAAATGCAATGAACGTAGAGATGGAAGCACTTCAAAGTAACTCAACCTGGGAACTAACACCTCTACCAAGCAGAAAGAAAACAATCAGATGCAAGTGGGTGTTCACAGTGAAGTTGAAAGCAGATGAGAGTATATACCGATACAAAGCAAGATTAGTAGCCAAGGGATACACACAGAAGTATGGGATTGACTACCAGCAAACCTTTGCTCCGGTGGCTAAACTCAACACCATAAGGATATTAATCTCATTGGCAGCTAACAGGGACTGGCCCTTGAAACAGTTTGATGTAAAAAATGCATTCTTAAATGGTTACTTGGAGGAGGAAGCTTATATGGACATACCACTAGGAGTACAACTAACTGAGTCAAAAGAAAATCTGGTCTGCAAATTAAAAAAGGCTTGTATGGACTCAAACAATCACCAAGAGCATGGTTTGGGAGATTTTCTGTAGCAATGAAGAGATTTGGGTACAAACAGAGCAATTGTGATCATACTCTGTTTTATAAACACCGAGCACAGAAAGTAACTATTCTAATAGTATATGTAGATGATATGGTGCTAACTGGAGATGACATTGACGAGATGAAGTCCCTTGAACATAAGCTGACAACTGAGTTTGAAATGAAGGATTTAGGTCCCCTGCAATATTTTCTGGGGATAGAAATTGCAAGATCTCAAGATGGCATATTTTTAACTCAGAGAAAATATACTCTAGACCTGCTATCAGAGACCGGAATGTTGGCCTGCAAACCAGCTGAGAATCCCGTTGAAATGAATCATACACTTGGTATTTATCTCAATCAAGTGGAGGCAGACATTGGGAGGTATCAAAGGTTAGTAGGGAGGCTTATCTACCTTTCACACACTCGGCCAGACATTGCTTATGCAGTAGGGATAGTAAGCAGGTTTATGCATTCTCCCAGTGAAGACCACATGAAGGCAGTGTATCGAATTTTGAGGTATCTAAAAGGAACACCTGGAAAAGGCATCATGTTCTAAAAAACCAGCAAGAAGAACATTGAAGGATTCACTGATTCTGATTGGGCTGGAGACAAAACAACCAGACAATCCACCTCAGGTTACTTTACATTAGTGGAGGGCAATCTAGTTACATGGAGAAGTAAAAAACAAAAAGTGTTGCAAGATCGAGTGCTGAGGCAAAATTCAGAGGGATGACACATTGCATTTGTGAACTTCTATGGATTAAAAATATTCTGGGTGATTTAGGAATCAAATATGATCTTCCTATGAGTCTCTACTGTGATAATAAAGCATATATTGAGATAGCTCATAATCCGGTCCAACACGATAGAACAAAGCATGTTGAAGTGGATAGACATTTTATAAAGGAGAAATTGGATCAGAAAATCATCACTACACCATTCATCAGATCAGAAGATCAACTTGCAGACATCTTGACTAAAGCAGTGTCGGGAAGAGCTTTAAAGGAGACAATTGACAAGTTAGGCATGTGTGACATCCACGCACTAACTTGAGGGGGAGTGTTAGATTAAGGAATTGTTTAAATTCAAAATATTGTTGAGAATAATTCTGCTTAGGAATTTGTTGAGATAGTTTGTTTTAGGAATTTGTTAGAAGATTATTCGGTTATATCCTTAATTTGTTATGCAGTTATGTTGTATATAAATACTCTCATTTAGAAGAGAAAAAATGAATGAAACAAAAATATTTCCACTGTTACAAGATTTGACAACTGTTGAAATCATGAGTCCATGATTCAAATTCTGGACATTCCAAATAAAATTTATCTTAATGCTGGTCCACTTCGACAACATTTCTCTAATTTGAATTTAGTTTAAAAAAATAGTTGTAAAGAAAAATACAAAACACATACAGAAAAGATTTAGATGGTGAGTTCTATTAAAACAACTCAGTTGATAAGTAAGTAGATTCAAATATAATAGCGTATTTTATCTTATTTTAAGACCCATCCATGGTGATACAAGGTTGGTTTTTTTTTTTTTTTTAGGATTGTTTTTCTTAGGTTACATGAGAGAAAAAAAATCTTCCTATACTCACAAAAGGAAGAGAGAGGAGAGAATAGGGAAGAAAAAAAATTTAATATAGGTTCCACATAAAAAAATTTGTGTATACAAAAAGATTGTGTTTTCTTATGCAACATAAGAAATATATATATATATATATATATATATATATATATATATGTATGGGTCAGGATCATTTGATATCGGTGTCAAACTTTGAAATTTGACACCAAATCTCAACCGTTGATTTTCGCCAATAAACGGTTATCATTTATTAAAATTAATAATTAATTAATGAGTCTAATTCTTAATAAATAATAACCGTTGATTGGCAGAAATCAACGGTTGAGATTTGATGTCAAATTTTAAAGTTTGACACCGGTGTTAAATGATCATACCCCTATATATATATATATATATATATATATATATATATATATATATATATATATATATATATATATATACACAAGCTGCTTGAGATAATTTTATCTCCGGCTATTAAATCATGACAGTACAAAGATGGATCAGAAGGAAGAAAGAGAAAAATGGAATCATAACAATTCAAAGGTAAATCAATTAATATAAAGAAATAAATAAACAAAACGACGTAGTTTTGGATGGCCGGAGATAAACTTATTCCGGAGAAATATTTTTCCCATATATATATATATATATATATATATATATATATATATATAGGCAGAATCCTTTGACACCGGTGTTAAATTTGAAATTTAACACCTCATCTGAGATCCATTAGATCAAAACAGATCGATACCTCTGATTCGTAAGCATGTGACACCATTGATCTTTTTTGATCTAATTGCTCTTAGAATCGGTGTCAAATTTCAAATTTGATCCCGATTTCAAAGGATCCTGCCCCTATATATATATATATATTGTTCCTTTTGAGAATTTTTTTTCTCCTCTCTCTTTTTTTTTAATTACAATATGTTAAATATTTTTTTTGGAATAAATGTATGTAATTCTTAAAATTGAATGTAATTCTTTTTTAGGTGCATCAAATATGCTGATATAGGATATTTTATAACTTATTTTTAACTATATATTCTCATAAATACAATTAAAGTTACTTCAATTAATTATGTACTCTCGGTAATACATAATTAAAAAAATAAGGATTTTATAATTCTCATTTAACATAAGAATTTGGATTTTCCTACACACCCTTCGATTTCCATACTAACGTGGGTTCTATACATAATTTTTTCTAACATATTGGTTCCACATACTTTTTGTCCCTACAACATTAGAATTCAATTCTCATGTTAAATGAGAAATATAAAACACAAAAAATAATTGCATGAATGAACACTAGTATTTAACGTTACACGTAAATATTTAAACCACAACTTCCCACACAATAATAAGAAACGCTGAAGGAAGGGCTATATGGTAATTTCAGTTGAATACAGAAATTGAGTAAGGATTTATCATCTATAATTTAATATGATCAGAAAAAATGTCCTACACTCACAATATTTTGTGGGGCCCGCAGCAAAAAAAAACTGGCACATAAAACGAATCTCTATAACATAATACAAATACGTTTTCTATAACATAACTCTTATTAAACCCGTTGAGTAAACTCGAAGAAGGAAAGAGGAAAATAAAGAAAGAGGGCAATATCGTAAACTCATAAGCGGTTGGGATATTATATTAGTCACCCTGTGAAATCCAACATACAACCGTATCACATTGTTTCTGAATTTTTTATTTCCGGAATTATAAATGAAGCTCAAATAAACCATTCGAGTAGTCGAGCGTGGAAAGCACAGTTTGCATTGATATAGGGGAAGAAAAGAAGCAATGAAGTGATAAGGCGCGTGGGATTGGTGTTGGGACGGCAACGAAGAAGACAAAAGTTGTGTAAGAATCTTAAGCAACCCACATGAGATAAGGTGCATTAAGGAAATATCTTGGATACCACTCTAGTATTAAAGACTCGATCTATCATTTACTTAATTTAGAAATAATAATATATATTTTTTATCATTTTATCTTTTTTTGTATGATTATTTTTCCATAAACTATCACTTTTTTTTATTTTTAGTAAAAAAGTACATACTATAATAGTACCAAATATATGCTTATGCATTAACATGTGACCTCACTGACGTGCTACTGCCAGCCAATACGTAGGAGGTAAATAAAATTTTATTTAATACCAAAAAAGAAAAAAAAGAAAATCAGTGTTGAAGTGTTAACCATTGACCATGGTTAGAATTTGACTGCAGCATCTGGATCTGGTTTAATCCAACTTTAGCTGCTCGCATGTCCCTCGACGCTCATCATGTTGGGATGCTTGCTTGAGTTGGGGTTTAAGCATCATGGTCTATTCAGAAATTCGTCAAAAACTATGACAATATGCAGATTATATTAGGCACTATTGTAAAACTCAGCTCGACATAGTTTGGTCGACTCAGAATTCGGTAAATCGGTCATCAAATCGATCCAGTCAAATATTGGATCGGTCATGTATCGACTCGCTCAAATCCAGTCAAAATCGGTCAAATCCGACGACCCGGTCAGGTCATGTATTTAAAAAAAAACTATTTCATCTTATAAAAAAATGTAAAACTCATTTTAAAATCTTTTTATAATTTTATTTGCTAGTATACTCTTCTATAATGACCTCTTAGTTTCCAATACTGAAACAATTTATGTAATAATGAATTAGAGAACGTGACATATGTCATTTTAATGTAGTTAAATTTGAAAAATATGAGTTCAATGTCATTGAGAGATACATTTATGGGTATTCTGAGTTGCAATTTAAATTGACATAGTAATAACATGCATATTTATTTATGCTTCATGTTTTTTTAGCATATTTAGTGAACCTTGTTTAATTCATTTTAGATATGGAGAATATAATTGAATTTATACGTTCATATTTATATTTATTTTTATATATCTATATATATATTCGGGTCAACTGGTCCGACTAGTGATCCAGTACCCCGACCGAATCGATACCCGAGTCGGGTTTAACAACACTGATATTACTTATTTAGAATGACTAATATAAATGTTACAAAATTAGGCGTTGTTTGAATATTATTTTTAAAAATATTTTTTTGCTTTAAAAAAAAACTCATATGATAAAGTCTTTTTTATAAAATAAATAAAAAAATTATAACTATTTTTATTTTTAGAATCAAAATTAGAGAACATATCTGATTATTATTTATTTTATTTTTTGTATTTTGACTTTTAACTTTCAAAATATCAAAAAAAAAAAACATAAAATATTTGTTTCCATAACTATTCTATTAAATAATTTTAAAAATTAAAAAAATCAGAGCATAATCAAATAAACCTTTAGATCTTATTTGAGAGTTAATTTTAGAAAGAAAATGAGAGTAAGATAAGAGTTTTTTTTATCCTTTCACTTGTTTACAAGTTTAAAAAAGTACGGGAAAAGATTAGGAGAATTTCACAAAACCTTTAAAAATCCTTTTTATTCTTAAAATTAAAATTCCCACAATTGGGAGGATTTTAACTCTAAAATAAGAGAAAATAATACTCTTCATTTATCTTCCTTGACTTCTCCTTCCTCTCACTTAAATTTCTTTCCTTCGCTTCTCTCTAAATCACCCCACAAAACTTTAATTTCTTCTCAATTACTTCTCATGTTTAATGATATAATAGTGTTTATGTCGCTGATCTGCCTCCATTGACGTGCATTTGAGGCAAGTGAGAGTGGTTCATTGATGGTGGGTGTGGATTTCAAAATCAAGAACAAAAATGTAAAGATTTCTGTGCTTGATCCTGGTCCAAAGCTCTTTTAGAGCTTCCTAAAAATATTTAATCTTCATTCTTTGTGTGTTATATAATATCTTATGCTGCATTTAGATTATTTTAATTAAGGATGTAAAAAAACAAGCTGAGTCTAATATGTTAATCTGAATAACTCAATAAAACATGTGAATTAGACTTTAGTAACTCCAAGATCTAATAAACTTTTTCGTGACTTTTAATCTGGTCTGATTTGGTTCAGCTTAATGCGTGTTAGACTGTTAGCCAACCCGTTAACCCGATGTCCAATTATTTTATGAAAATAATATAAGATAATTTATACATTATGTGGAGGATTGTACCTTTACTTTCTCTAACATAAATTTATATATATATATATTTATATATATATATATATATATATATATATATATATATATATATCACAATAAATTCATTTATTGTATATTTGTTGATACTTAAACTATGAAAAATAAAAATAGGATTTCAAGTATTAAAAACAAAATAATAGTAATAATATAAAGTTGATATAATGCATACAATTCGCATAAGGCCCAATTGAGTTAGCAATTTGTCGTCTCACATTAATATATTTGACCCGAACTAGCCCGACATAAACTTGATATTAAATGTGGGTAAACTAGCTGGCCCGATTTACATTAGTCCACCACAACGGGTCGTAAATAAGTAGAACCAATGGGCTTCTAAAGTGTCAACTTTTTTTTTTGTGAAAACTAAAGTGTTAACTTAAAACCTGGCTTACATTAGCTCACAAGTTAATAGGTTGATGTGCCAACTCATGACTTAGGGGTTTTTTTTTTTCTTACCGAAATAATTTCTTATCAATATAATATTGAAAAATTACAGAGATGGAGTGATTTTTTCCAAATTAGCATGCCATGTGTGTAAGAAAACTAGCTGGCATTGGAATCATTTGAATGTCAAGATATTTTTTTGAAGATTATTAGACAAGAAAACTAGTTGAAAAAAAAAATAAAAAAGTTTTTTTTTCCTGTTTTGATATATATTTATCCCTAGGTTAAGGATCCAAAAATTATTTAACATGCAGATTAAATGAATTTGAGTTGTAAAACTACATTTAAATGAGTCCTTTAAAAAAAGAAAAGAAAAAAGACAAGCACAATAATTTTCTTGGGCCACTCCATATGAATAATATTATATTATTATTTCATGGTTTTTCTTGGTACATACTTTTTTTTATCATGTCTTAGTTTGCTTTAAAAGAAGATAACCATTTTGTGAACAAGTCTCGAAGCCCAATAAGCCATACAATAAAGCCCAGGATGGTACAACTGGAAGCTAGAAAAATTGGATTTAGCTTGGTTTTATGCATAAGTTGGTTTCATGTTTTGGAGTTATCCATGGTCTAGTCCAATGCCTCAAGTAATTATATAAGTCGAAGAATTTGATTAAAAATTTCATATATTGAAAAGTTAAAAGAACAAATTTATAATAATGTTTTTATTAAATCTAAAAGGGCTTGATTTTTTATATTTAACTCTAGGTCAACCTTGAGTGACTGTTATCTAAACTGAATTTGCAAAATAATTTGATAATTGTCAATCTTGTTGAGTTGGTGTGGTTTAATTTTGTACTTTGTCTAGACTTTACAGATTTAAGGATCTACTAAGAAAAAATTAAAAAAAAAAATGGAAACACCTATTCACCCCCTCTAAGTGTTCTCTCGCATCCTCCTGTAAAGAAGCCACTTGCCTAACACATGCATCTTTCAATCTTCATTTAATCATCAATTTATTTTCTTACTTCAATTTAGCCCATTAGTCAAAAACATAATGTAACTGGTATTCAATTTCACTTGCATCACATTTTTTCCTAAGGAGGTGGAACCTATACCTAAAGGGTTCATAAGGTTCACATGATTCAATTGATTAGGTAATTAGTCCAACCAACCCAACTTAACTCACAAGTCGTATACAATCCTTAAATGAGAATTTAACATATTTTTTCTCTTTTTATCCCCTCAAGGCCGAAGCCTATACATCAAGTAGGGTCAAACATTTCAAACATTTCTTAGGGTACTTAATTCACCTCAACATAGTCCATTTATCATAGGCATAATTCAAATGACCTAAAAATACAAAAACACATTATTCATTCCCAAAGAGGCCGAAACATATGCATAGGGCCTTAGGGCTTTTATCTTTCAAATTAAACTATAATGAGTTTCATAACCTTAACTTGTCTCACTAGTCACACACCATAGACATTACATAATTACACACATACTTTCCTCCTTTTGACACACTATGGCCGAGGCATGCATGTAGGAAGACCAAAATAAACTTTCATACTTTATTATATCTTTATTCACATCATGGCAGCCATACCATTTTCAAAACTGGTATTATAATGTTACCATAAATTCTAATATTTTACAGGCTTATAGGGCTTTGAGTTAGATTTATATAGGTTCAAACCTCACTCGATTCAAAGCTTGGTAGCTCAAGTTATGCCCATTTTAGTATAGTATGTTTCTGCCTAGTCAATATGATAACACCATTATCTTAACTTCATGCATAATTTAAACTACTCAAACATTAGAATTTGATTTTGACCCCTTCACAAAGGTTTTAGCTTAGAGTATTATCATTTGAAAACACTTAAGAACACCTAAATCCAATACTTATAACTCCATATATGGTCAGATTCCTAAAGTAGGTTTAGATTTCTCAACTACTCTGCCTTATGGACTCAAGGCTCGATTTACTACCTTTTAACCATGAAATAAGATTTTCTCTTCTTCGTGAAAGTTTTAGGTATTATTCTAAGCTTTTCAAAACACTAAATCATGCTCAAATCTAAGGTCCACAGCTTAAGATATGATTTTTACAAAATGCTGGACTTGTTTGTTATATAACCAGAACTTCAAAAATTGAACACCAAGATGGTTTCATGAACCTTTTCAACTTCTAAACAACCCATTCATGGTCTAACCAACTCAATCACATATAAAACATTTTTTCCACCTTGACATTTCATCAAACACTTTACCTACTTTATTTTCCTTCATATGGCTGAATGAGATATATGAAAAATCATCAACCAACATGCTTTTTAATACAAAGTCTTGTTATTCTCCAACAATCAACCAACAAAGCGACATTTTCCCCAATCAAAACATGTCATACTTAATTTTCTAAACATATTTCAGACCCGAAATTCAGAATGGAATAAATGATTAGGAGATGAAAACTAATTGTTTAATAGTTGTTTCTTAACAATAATGCACTCTAAATCATCAAGAGACCACCACCATTTTAACTTATGAAAACCGCCTTCTTTTTGTGCAGGGATGAACAGTAGCAGCAAACAGGGAGGGGGAAGATTTATTCAAAATAACCACCCAAGATGAACCAAATGGTGGGTTATGTTCCTAAGACCTAAGGCTTTAACCTTTGTGTAATAGCTTTTGTATGAAAATGGCTTAATCAAGGAGCTCCATGCTTGCCCTTGACACCAAAGAAAACTCGACCAAGGTGGAGAGGAAGGGCTGAACGACGTGTGGGAGAGAAAGAATAATAACCAAACTTGATGAACTTAGGTGTGTTATAATAGTTTTTATTGACTTTTTAATTAAAACTCATTGGTTGTTATTTTTCAAGAATTTGACCAATTTTATTTTATTTTTTCTAATCAGAATGAATTTAAATTGTGAACACACAGAGTTCATAAGATTGTTCAAAAAACTTAATTATCTTGTCAGTCACAAAGATATAACAATTTTACTAATTTTACCTTAGGTCCCTATATGCCCAAAATGATTTCTATATGATGTATATCAATAGAAAATGTACCTGACCTTTTATTTTACAGAGCAAACGCAGCAACAAGCTTTCTTACTCAAAATAGAAAATGATTAATTTTCAAATACAGAAAACAGTTTAAGTGCTACAACAATTATATCAGAACCAGTAAGGTGCTACAACACTCTAAAATATAACAGAAAATTGCTATAGTAAAAACAATAACAAACCAGAAGCGATGTCACTTTTTGTCAAAATTAGAATATTCAATAAATTAAATCAGAGAGACAAGAGACATACGATATATCCTGGTTCACACCCACTAAGCCTAAGTAGGGTGCTACGTCCAGACTGAAGTAGCTGGAGATATTTTATTTATCACAAGTGTACCTATTTTACAAACACACATCACATAAGCAATCAAACAAGATATCAAAAATCTTCCTAGTGCCTACATTGCTCCAAGCTCTGAGAATATTTTAAAGCCAAATATACGGAATTCACCAACTCCTCTCACACAAGACCTTCACTCTCTCTAGTGGATTCTTGAAGCTCCAAGCCTTGAGACGCACTCTCAAGCTAAGCACAAGGTCACCAACCCACACGATTGCACCCACACTCATAGGACAAATTTACAGCAGACAACTACTCCACTTTAACAACCAATACAAATTTTTTTCATAACTGTAACAAGTGAAATAACCCAAAAATACAGTGTCCTATCACACCAAATATATCATAATAATATCAAACTAAACTCCATAAATTTATGCCATATGCAGAAAATTAAACTAATGACATATGTATCAAAATCTCTAAAATTAATGCACCAAGGAGTTTGGATATTACACAATTAATTTTATAAACAATGGGTACTAAGAAATTTGATTTAAACAAAAAATATCACAATGTAAATATAAAAATTAGATTCCAAATTTCAACAGTAAATCTTTATACCAATGAACAACTCAAGAGATTTAATATTCAGATAATATACCACTCAAAATCCTTAAAGCATATGAATAATAAATCTGGAAATTTCAGATTAAATGCTTCAAATCAAATATTCATAAAAGATTTGAGTTGGTTAGAAAATATCACAATGAATCCCTAAATTCTTTATCAAAAAATCTCAAATTTTTCTCCAAGGAAATATGTAGCCACCACAAACAAACGAGGAACCAGATCTTTCTCCAAAAAGATGATGAAAACAAAGATGTGAGAGAGAGTAGAATCAACGTTTATGAAAATTAGAACTAGTGTTTCTTGAATGATGAATACTCGATTAGTTAGAGAAAATGAGCGTTGTGTTTTTCCTCTCTTTTTTTCTTCTTCTTTCAAGATGGTTGTTAACAAGAAAGTGTGCTCAGTTACCGACGAAGGCGAAAAATTGAATTGGTAAAGTGAATTCCTTTTTTTTATATATTGTTTAAGAAACTGACTCACGTAACTTTTCTTTTGAAATTAGAAAGATTACTTTTTATTATTTTTTTCATATTTTTAAGAGAACCCATGTCAACTTTTTATTTAGCTCTTTATACATTGAAACCAACCATGTGATGCCTATGCATGTGCTTGCTTTTCAATTGGTAAGGCTATTGATAAATTTTAATTATTTTTATTCGTTATTTTAATATAGCTTACCCACAAAACCTGATAGCTAATTAAAGTAACTTTATTATATTAAAAGCAAACTGATTTTTAATTGTTTTATTTTATTTTTATTTTTTTGGTTCATTTTTTTTATTTAATTTGTAATATGAGATGCATCCAACTAAATGCATGTAATGCAGTGATATGCATTGGAGATTAAGAAGATACTATATGATATACTATAATGTGTAATAAGATTTCTAAAAATAGCTAACCACTTGTATCTTCAAGATCTATCTTCAATTTGAGACTTCTTGTAAACCCTTTGTCGTTATCAAAATATATATTCCATAACTCATAGGAGGTCTTCAGCATGTAGGGCCTTTACCCTTGGTACCTTCAACCATTTAGGGCTTTAGGGCCTAAGAACTTAGTTAATAATCAAGTGATACCTAAGAGGTACCCTTGTACCAATTCTAGGTTAAATATGTATGTAAAACCTTGTGATGACTTGTCCAACGAGAAATCACCTAGGTATGGTCTTATATGTGTAAAATTTGAAAGAAAATAGAAATGACTTATGGTTGGCATAATATTGGCATGAATTTATGTGAAATAAGACTATGTTAAGGAATCATTAAAGAAGGAGTGTCTTATATGAACTACTTGACATTCAAATTATATGATGAATGTTGACCTGGATTCCTATTCTAGGTTTGCGCCTAGAGATTATGAACTTGTGGATCAATTGTTGGAGGGAGGTACATAGCTTTCTTGATTATACAAGTTAGCATTTGGTAAAGCTTAAAAAGGCAAACTCCCCTTTTAAGGAATACTCATTTTTTTGTATGCTCCACTATGGTCAAGTGAGACTATGGTTGGTATAACTGTATGATTGTACGTCTAATACCTGGTATAGGTGCATTCATATAGATATGTATGAAAAGATGATGTGATATGTATATGTAGTTTATAGCCATTGAGTGCATGTGCGTTAACTAATCCACTGAAGGATCTAAGCTCTTGGAGATCACTGCGTACATGTTGTGATTATCCCACCAGAGGATCTAAGCTCCTGGGAGTCACTATCATATGTTGACTAATCCACTGGAGGACTTAAGCTCTTGGAGGTCACATATGGCTGATATGATTTCATAAGTTTAATATATAATGTATATGTTATGCTTTGTATCTGACCCTTCTTTCAGAAAGTGGGCTCAGGGATGGGGAATACTTTATAAATCCTGAGTTTACTGAGAGATTTATTATCTTACTCTTTCTTAGGGAGATGATTTCAGGTGTGCAGGCCATGGGAGAGACCTTTAGGGCCAAGGATATGATGTTGAGTTAGCAGAGCTAACGTAGTGGATCGAATAGTCCCTTTTTTATAGACTCTATTATGTTTATTTTGGGGTCATGATTTATGATCTGCCTTTTGTACATGGTCCGTGTTTATTTTGAAAGATATGATTCGATCATAATGTATGTTTATTGATATTGAGGCATATTTGTATTTTTTTTTGTGAGATGAAGGTGCTGTTGTGGCACGGAGCTAATAGTGTTTGAGCCCATGGATAAGTCTTATATTCTCTATTGGACAATTTGTAAATATATATTCTGTACTGGACTTTTCTTATTGGTATGGGTTGATTAGAGAGTGAGATTTGATGCCGGGATTGTCCGATTTACAATCATCGTGTTGTCTAATTGACTCTGTTAGAGTTGATACTAGTTATCATACTCTGATAGTATTTAACCATTGCTTATGGTTACGGGGCTGATAAGTTCGTAAGAAGATAGATGTATGGGAATTGGATGTTACACACGTCATAATTATTGAGAAATGACTCAAAAAAGGTATTATGATCACTAAGGTAGTGGTTTGGTGTGACCTTATAAATTAATAATTAATAAATTTATTAAAAATTAATTAATGAGTGTGATCCAATAAATTACAATCGTTAGATGGACCAAAATCAACGATTAAGATTTGATATAAGACTTATTATTACTATAACTTGATATATATATATATATATATATATATATATATATTTATATATATATATATATATTTCTGCTTTCCATTTCTGCTCTAGTTTACTTTATTTCCCTTTTCACACTTCCGGAACCCATTGGTATCAGAGCCTGATGGGGAAGTAGGAATGTATGGATAGATCTAAATTATCTGTTATTTATCTGAGCCTTATGTTAACATTTTAATATGTGTTAGAAGCATATAACATTGTAGGATGAGAAATGAAAGTCTTGAAAACTTGTTCAGCTGTTGCAGTAAGACCCATGTGAAGGGCAGTAAGTCAAATTTGCCGATGTTGAACAAGGGATCAAGAAGATCTCTGACAATCTGTTGCTTATTTACGTTATAGTCTTAATATAATGCTCAGTTGATAAAAGTTAATTTACATCTATCTTTGTATTCATATGGAACCAAATGATGGTGATGATATCTGGGAAATACATCTATTTTGCTCTCATGTTTAAATCTTTCTCTTCCAAGTTCTCCTTCAAATCATCTCAGCCATCCTCTTCTTCCATTCAGAAGGATCAAACTAGGAATCCTTCGAAAAATATCTTTAAGGAAGAAATCTCCTTTGAAGATATCAATCAAGAATTGGATAACTGGGAAATTCCCAGAATTCCAACAAATGAATTATACAAACCCGATGGAAACTTCTTTCGGAAATCTGACTATATCATCAGAACAGTTGAAAAGAATATCCCTTTGAATGATGAATTCGAAGAATTTAAACTTCTTTCTAACTCATCTATCCAATCTCATAAACAAAGTTATAATTATCTGCACATTGGATGTGTCCAAGTTGCTATCAAACCTCTTGGAATTGAAGGTCTTAATGCCTCTGTTCTTTTATGCCTTCGTGATACAAGACATAACAAATTCACAGATTCTATACTTGGAACTGTTGAAACAAGCCTAAGCAATGGACCAATCTTTTTCAATTGCTATCCTGATCGTATGGTTAGTCTCCTGGATAGAAATATCTTAGATGTCTTAACCTTGAACGTTGAAACAAGTGGTTTAGACATGAAAAATGGATCAATTCCAGCAGCTTTACTCTATAGGATTCAGTATAAGGTATTGAATTCTTCCATATCTAGAGTTCTTAAACCTAAGAAGACTGGAGAAACTACTTTGTTTCTCACTGACATGTCTAAAGCTAATGTGACTGTGCCTAAAACTATCTGTTGGAATGATGTTATACTTCCAGAAAAATGGAGGCTCGAGAAGGCAACACCTGCTCAACCTAGAGCCACTCCAAACTTCAGAGAAATCAAACAGTTCCCAAGTGGTGCTGTTGAAATCTCCTTTGACAGAAGAAACTCTTTCAGCTCTGCGAGTTCTTCCAGATCTGTTCAAACTCAAGATTTTCGTTCTGAAGATTTTCAATCTGCCCTTTCAAGGAGATCTTTCTCTACAGTCTCTGAACCTAGTAGGTTCAATCTCCATCTTCAAGGATTAGACACCTCTTCTTCTATTCCTAAACCTTCATATACCCAAAAGGATAAAAATAATGTTCAAACTTTTATCCAATCCCCAAAATCTATTCACTCTCCAAAATCTATTCATTCCCCAAAATCTATTCAATCTCCAACCTATTCCTCTATGCATGAACCTTATGATGTTATCTGAGTTCATTATTGATAAAGAAACCCTTAGGAAAGACTTTAATTCTGAGGAAAGGTCTCCTCAAAAAGAATGGTTCTTCCAAAATTATAAGGGAATTAAAAGGCAACTAATTCAAGAAGAATTTTATAACTTTCTTAATAAAGTAAAGTTAAATATTCCTTTCTTTGATTGGTTTCAAGCTTATTCTGTCCAACAGGACATTGATTATCCATTCAAAACTCCTCAATCTGCTAATGTCATCACAGTTTGGCATCTGAAAGAAGGAGAAGTTGTTAAGTCTGAATTTCCTCCGACAACCTCTTTCTATCTCCCAAAACTTGTTGATAACAAAAGTAAATCTATTCTTGCTTCACCTTTTAAATTAAAGGATGAAGATGAACAAATGTCTTCTATGGATTTTAAAAATCTTATTGAACAATCTAATTACACCAACAAATATCTTCAAGTTTTAGGTGAAAAACTTAACAATACTGTTAAAACTGATTCTTCATCCTCGGCATCTTCTTCTAAAACCTTGGAAAAACCTTTGTTCAGACCTTTCAAAATGAGAGATCAACTCAAAAGAGAATTTGCAAAATTAAAACCTACTCAATCACAGTCTCAGGATGAATTTCTAAAAAAAATTGATGAGAAATTAAGTACATTAGTAATTCCTGATACTCCGCATTATTCGGATCAAGAGACTCAACAGTCTCACAAACATAACACTCGTTCTAAAAATATCAATACTTTGAGTCATTGTGATGATTCTCCAGAATCAGATGACAAATCTGAAATTAAAATTAATCCTATAACTGGTATTAATAATTGGAGAAACCCTTCCAAGCTTTATTACCAAAAAGCTACTGCTCCTGATCTTCTACTTGAAGAAAAGAATACAAGCTTTAAAAGTTTTAATGGTAACAATGTCTATGAATGGAACATAGATGGTCAATCAGAGTATAATATACTCAATACTCTGCACCATATGACTATGGTTGCAACTGCCTATCAAACTTCTCATAATTGTTCTGAAGCTGTCATAGTCAATATTATTGTCTCTGGCTTCTCTGGTCAGCTCAAAGGATGGTGGGATAATTATCTTTCTGAAGAAGAAAGAAGTTCTGTTTATGACGCCGTTAAAGTTGGTATTGATGGCATTCCCATAATCTCTGATGGTAATACTATCCCTGATCCTGTTAATCAACTTATCTTCACTATCATCCAACATTTCATTGGTGATCCATCTTTATGGAAAGATCGTTCTGCTGAACTCCTTTCCAATCTCAAATGCAAAACCCTTGCTGACTTTCGTTGGTATAAAGATACTTTCCTTACTAGGGTTTACACTCGTGATGATAGTCAACAATCTTTCTGGAAAGAAAAATTCTTAGCTGGTCTTCCAAAATCTTTAGGAGACAAAGTTAGGGATAAAATCCGTCATCAATCTCCGACTGGAGATATTCCTTATGAGCAATTGAGTTATGGTCAATTAGTTGCTTATATACAAAAGGTAGCTTTAAAAATCTGTCAAGATGATAAAATCCAACGTCAACTTGCAAAAGAAAAGACTCAGAATCGTAAAGATTTAGGATCTTTTTGTGAACAATTTGGTTTACCCTGCACTACAAAACCTAAAAAACATAAAAAACAGGAACAGAAGCAGGTTAAAACATATAGGAATTTTCGTAAGAAACCTAATTACAATAAAAGGTTTAAAAATGAAAATCCTAAGCCTAATACTGAAACAAATAAATTGCAAAATACATCTAAACCGATTAAGCCAACTATTTGCTACAACTGTGGTAAACCTGGTCATATTAGTAAGTATTGTAGGCTTAAGAAGAAACTTAATGAGAAAAGAAAACTTGATTTTACATGAACCTAAACTTAGATCCATCTATTGAAGAACAAATCAATAATCTTCTAATCCAATCTTCTGATGAAGATTCTGGAAAAGAATCTTCGGAAGACTTAAATCAAATCCATGAAGATGATTTATCTTCTAGTGATAATTCACAGTCATCACATGATATTAATGTCCTGACTAAAGAACAAGATCTTTTGTTCGAAGTCTTAGATTCTATCAGTGATCCCCAAGAAAAACGTGCTTACTTAGCAAAATTAAAATCATCTTTAGAAACCAGTTCTTCTAAATCTAAAGAGTTATTGGTTCCTAATAAGTTTAATCTTAAAGATACTCTTAAAAAACTGGAAAAGAATATTACTGTCAAACCTATAACTGTCCAAGATCTTCAGTATGAGATCAATATTCTTAAAACTGAAGTTAAACAAATCAAAGAACAACAACAAACACATCAGAATATCCTTCTTCACTTACAAAATGAAGAGACAACTGATGAGTCTTTAAGATTAAAAACTGATGAGGATAAAAACCTAAAAGATGAAGAATTTTTAGGATTAATTAATCAATTAACCATTCAAAAATTCTACATCCCTATCAAACTCAATGTAGGTAACTTTGACCTTGAAATTGAAGCTCTGTTTGACACAGGGGCAGATTCAAACTGCATTCAAGAAGGTTTAATTCCTACTAAATACTTTGAAAAAACTTCTGAACGGCTTAGTACTGCTAGTGGTTCAAAACTTCATGTTAATTATAAACTTCCTAAAGCAATTATTGAAAATGATAATTTGAAAGTTGAAACACCGTTTCTCCTTGTTAAAAATCTTAAAAATGAAGTCATTCTTGGGACTCCATTTATCAAATCTCTCTTTCCTCTAACTATTACAGATGAAGGTATAATTACTTATCATTTGGACAAACCGATTCTCTTTAAATTTATTAAGAAACCCATCATAAGAGATTTGAATTTTATCCATTACAAACAAAAGCAAATCAATTTCCTTAAAGAAGAAATTTCTTTTAAGAATATTGAAAATCAACTAAAACAACCTGAAGTTCAACAAAAGATCAAAGTTTTGCTTGAACAAATCCAGAATACAATCTGTTCTGATCTTCCAAATGCTTTCTGGCAACGGAAAAAACATATTGTAGATCTTCCCTATGAAAAGGATTTTAATGAAAGGCAAATCCCAACCAAAGCTCGCCCTATTCAAATGAGTGGTGAACTTCTTGCCTTTTGTCAAAAAGAAATTGCTGATCTCCTTGCTAAGGGTCTCATCAGGAAGAGCAAGAGTCCTTGGTCTTGTTCTGCCTTCTATGTCAACAAGCAATCTGAAATTGAGCGTGGTACTCCACGGTTAGTTACCAACTACAAACCCCTTAATCAAGCACTTCAATGGATTCGGTATCCGATTCCAAATAAGAAAGATCTTCTAAATCGTTTGTATTCAGCAAAAATCTTTTCTAAATTTGATATGAAATCTGGGTTTTGGCAAATCCAGCTCGAGGACAATGAATGTTACAAGACAGCCTTTACTGTTCCGTTTGGTCAATACGAATGGAAGGTAATGCCTTTTGGACTGAAGAATGCTCCCTCTGAATTTCAGAGAATCATGAATGATATTTTCAATCCATACTCAACCTTCACCATTGTCTACATTGATGATGTTCTTGTCTTTTCTCAATCTATTGATCAACATTTCAAACATCTTCATATTTTTGTAGATGTAATTAAGAAAAGTGGTTTAGCTCTTTCTAAATCAAAAATCAATCTTTTTCAAACAAAAATCAGGTTCCTTGGTCATACTATTTATCAAGGGACTATTATTCCAATTTGTAGAGCTATTGAGTTTGCGGATAAATTTCCCAATCAAATTATTGATAAGACTCAATTACAAAGATTTCTGGGTTGTTTAAATTATGTAGCTGACTTCTTTCCTCAGCTTAATAATCTAATCAAGCCTCTCCATAATCGTCTTAAGAAAGACCCTCCTCCCTGGACTGATGTTCATACTGACGTAGTCAAACAGGTCAAAGCTAAGGTAAAGGAACTTCCTTGTCTTTACCTTCCCAATCCTCAGGCTTTCAAAATTGTTGAAACTGATGCCTCAGACATAGGTTATGGTGGCATTCTCAAACAGAAAGTCTCTGACAAAGAGCATATTATTGCATATACTTCAAAGCATTGGAATTCAGCACAACAAAAATATTCCACTGTCAAAAAAGAAGTTTTAGCAATTGTTTTATGTATTTCAAAATTTCAATCTGATTTATTGAATCAAAAATTTTTAATCCGTGTTGATTGCAAATCTGCAAAAGACATTTTACAAAACGGTAAAATCAACCTATATATATATATATATATATATATATATATATATATACGGGTTTTATATTTCTCATGCAACATGAGAATTGAATTCTGATGTTGTAGAGACAAAAAGCAAGTGGGACCCGTATGTTAGAAAAAATTATGTGTAGGATCCATATTGGCACGAAAATCGAAGGGTGTGTAGGAAAATTTAAATTCTCATGTTAAATGAGAATTATAAAACCCTATATATATATATATATATATATATATATATATATATATATATATGAAAACTGTTACTCGCACAAGATCACAATTACAACCCCAAAAAAATAATTATCGTTGCAAAAACTTACATGTTGTTTTACACGAGTTTAAAGATCTTTATTTAATTAAGCTCTTATTTTGTCGTAGTATCTAGGGCTGGCAAAATGGGCTGAGCCCGTCGGGCTGGCCCGCCCCGCCCACCAAACAGGGCGGGCTGGGTTGAGTTTTTCAACCCACCAGCCCGCCAAACCCGCCCCGCCAAACCCACCAGCCCGTCGGGCTCAGCCCCCTTTTTTTTAGGTTACCCAATTATTATGTAACTTCGTGCCCTAGATTTCTCTGCATGCAAGTGGCTTTTTCGCATTGTTGTGGACTGCTTATACAACACTTTGTTACTTGTTTTGTTATTCTGCTTTACCTTGATATGATTTTAATTTTTATTATTATTTTTGGATTGAAAGATACATATTTATATGTAGATTATTAAACACTGATCTTCTTGGTTTCATAATAATATTAGGATTTTATGCAGATTTTTATATGCTTTTATTCAAAAAAAATATATGTGTTTTTATGCATAATTTAATTTTTTTATTTTATTTTTTATATATTTTTTTATTTTAGCGGGCTGGCCAATCGTAGCCCGCTCACCCACTCATAAACGGGGCCGGGTTGCCAATTCACCCAATTTTGTCAAAACGGGTCGGGGCGGGCCAGCCCATTTTTGGCGGGCCAGTGGCGGGTCGGGGGCGGGTCGGGCTGGCCCGTATTGCCAGCCCTAGTAGTATCATTACTTTCTTGATTTTTACATATATACCATTTTCAAAGTACAACTTTTTTCAAATATAATATATTTTTTCCGTTACATAAAAAACAAATTAAATATGGGTATGGGTTAATTTTTTCACTGTCGTAAGAAATAAATTAAATATGGGTATGGGTTAATTTTTTCACTGTCGTAAGAAATAAATTTGTTTATATATATATATATATATATATATATATATATATATATATATATATATATATATATATATATATATATATATATATATATATATGAGGGAGGATATTCTTACTACTAAAATTTCCTACTACCAAACTCACTACCTATCTAATCACCATTGAATCAAAAAGAGAGAATGCTAAAAAGTTTTTGAAAAATGAGAAAATGTTGATCCGATGGTGATTAGATAAGTAGTAAGTTGGTAGTAGAAAATTTTGGTAGAAGAATATCCCTTATATATATATATATATATATATATATATATATATATAAAAGCATGTGGGGCTCGATCATGTGAGTCATATTTTTTTTTCTCTTCATATATATGAGCCTCATTTATTTTTATATATGTAAAAAATAAAATTTATCTCCTGAAACATGAACCCTTCAAATATATGTCTTTTATTAAAGGATTTTATATATTATAGAGATTCGTTTCAGCATGCAGAGTTTTTTTTTTGCTGCGGACAAAATGTTGTAAGTGTAGGAAATTGTGTGTAATGTTAAATGATAAACCCTTTATTAAATGTTCACCTACCTTAAATCACTCGAGTTAGCACGCAATTATAGTTTCCCTTCCAACATCTAGTTATTTCATGGAAGCTGCCATGTTCCGCAGACATGCACTATACATAAAAACATTGTACCCGCCCACTCTCTCTACCTCACCAAAAAACTTTATTACATTAAATTAAAATTATACACGTGTGAACTGTGTCAATAATTCACATATTTATTTATAAGTCCAAATAAAACTGCTTCTAGTCTTCACCAAGACTACCACAAACAAAAGACAAACCACAATTTTCTCAAACTATGACCACTTACCATCACCACCTGCAAATATTTGAAATCTAAACTAATCTTTATTATCG
>JAVKPL010009492.1:0-38200 GCA_032173675.1 Gastrolobium villosum
GTGCTACAGTTTGGCACTCTTGTAACTTGTGCTTCCTTGACAAAAGATCTTTCATAAATTTAGCATAATTTGGCATATTGACCAAAGCTTCAGCAAATGGAATATTAATATGAAGCTTTTTGAAAAGGTCCAAGAACCTGCCATAATGCTTTTTCTGATCATCCTGTTTGAATCTTTCAGGATATGGTGCCATAGCCCTTACATATTCAGGACTTAATTCATGCTTCTTTTTTTCAATTGGCTTCTCCACTTCATTAGGTTTTTCAATTTCTTTTTCTTTTTCTTGCTTACCTGTAATATCTAGCTTTTCTTCAACATCAGGAGATGGAAGTATTTTTCCACTTCTAATTGTGATGGCCATACAGTCTTCCCTTGGATAAGTAACTGTGTTACTAGGGAAGGTACCTGGAGTTCTCTAGTTGTTTAGCCAGCTGGCCAATTTGATTTTCTAGATTTCTGATAGAAGCCTGTGTATTTTTTGTATTGGCCCGAGTCTCTTCCATAAAGGCATTGGAGTGTTGGGCCATTTGTCCAACTAACCTTTCCAAATCAGAAGGCTCCTTAGCATGGACTGGTGGAGGCTGCAAGTAGTTGTTGGAATTGTAATCCAGTCCTGTGCCTTGAGTTCTTCTCTGAAAATTGTTATTTGCAGAAGGGAAATTCTGATTCCTAGGAATGTTTCTTGGTGGAGATCTTTGCTCATACCATACTCCATTCACTTGCACTTGTTGAGGAGAATCAGAAGATAACAAAGATGAGCATTCATTGGATTCATGCTCACCCTTGCAGTATTCACAAACCACAGATGCAACTTGCATAGTGGAAAGTTGCATCTTGTCCAGCCTTGAGGTCAAATTTGCTAGCTGTTGTGCTAACAATTTATTTTCAGCCAGAACCGCATCATTGTTATCCAGGTGTAGAATCCCTCTCTTAGGCTTGGCTGTCAAACATTCATTTTCATTGGCAGCCATTCTTTCTATTAACACAAGAGTCTCATTTGCTCTCAAGGATTTGATGCTACCACCTGCTGCACCATTCAGCACCATCCGAACTTCAGGTTTACACCCATTGAAAAAAATTCGGACCTGATCACCATTGGTCATGGGGTAATGAGGGCATCTCCTCATTAGATCCTTGAAGCGGTTCCAGGCTGCACACATAGTCTCACCCTCAGCCTGGGTGAAATTGGTGATGTCATTCACCATCTGGTTAAACCTCTCCATGGAAAAGAACTCAGCAAAGAATTTATTTGAGAGACTCTCCCATGATGGAATACTTCTTGCTGGTTGCCTTTCCAACCAATTCAAAGCCTTCCCCTTTAGAGAAAAGGGAAACAGTCTCAGCCTGACTGCATCATTGGACACCTGGGGGTGTTTAGTGGAGTCACAGATCATCAGAAATCTGTCAATGAACCTGTGAGGGTCCTCATCAGCCTCTCCACCAAACTGAGCTCTCTCCACCAATTGAATATTGGAAGACTTAAGCTGCCAATTATTGTTACCAATATCAGGTTGAACAATGCTTGAGTTAGGCATATTAAAAGATGGAGTCAGAATAGTATCCATGAATGGATTGTCTGCAACATTGTTTGCGGCCATGATTTGTGATTCTTCAGGCAGAGTTTCTAACTCGTTGAATGTAAGCTTCTTTCGAGCAAGTTTCCTGTTTCTCTTTTCAGTCCTTGTGATCTCAGAATCAAATGGAAATTCTGCAGTTTTAACTCGCATACAACTCAAAAAATAGATCAGTAGCACTTTTCAACAAGAATAAAAAAAATCAAAAAAATTTAAAATAAATAAATAAATAAATAAATAAAATAAAAAATAATAAAAATATTCACAAATCCAATCTTTAAAATCAAGATTATATGATATAAGATAAACCAATCCCCGGCAACGGCGCCAAAAACTTGATGCTCTCCGGCAAGTATACCGATCGCACAAGTAATAAAGTGATAAGAAAAGTTCGTCTCCACAGGGATTGGGATCTAATATCAATTAAACTTTTTCTTAAAGAATGGAAGTTTTCAAATAGGATTTTGACAAATAGTGTCAAATTGGGTAAAATTGAATTCTGAAAACAAAAGACTTATTTTTGTATTTTTGGTTTGTTAAATAAAACAATAAAAATGAGAAATGATTTGTAAAAAGGATATGAGAAAAGCATTGTAGCCAGGGTTCATTCACCAAATGATCCCCGCTTTTTACTCCGGATTGATTTACAATAATTATTTATATAATTACTCAGATAAATTATCATCTAAAAGATTTAATAGCTAACCCTCAATTCCTTGCAGGGTTAACCCTTTAATCCCATGAGAAACCCCAATTCCTTGCAATGTTTCTCATGGGATCAAGCAATGGGCGCGATAATTTAAGCATCTGCAATCGTATACACGTCTATTCCTAGCACGCATACAGATTGTTATCTTACCCCCTTTCGAGATCAAAACCCCAATATTCCTATCTAGGATTTTGATCCTCAGAATATCCCCAACTATCAGATTGATCAACTCTAACAAAGGGAATATAAAATTCGCACAGAGTAAAAATAAAGATAATTATATAAACCAAAAATCACAAATCAATCCTTCGTATCAAAGGTTCACATATGGATCGTGACCCTGACTACAATAAAAAGATCTAGCCGATCAACATACTGATCGCTGATCTAAAATTCAACATAAACTAAAAATAAAAGAGAAAGAAAAAGAAGATGAAGATGAAGAACGAAGAACGCGAAGAACTCCACAGCTGCCTCTTTCTTCTCCCGGTCCAGATCTGAATGAATGGAATGGTGGAGGACCACCCTTTTTATACTTGAGTTTCTGGGCGTGGTCCATGTGATGTTGCGTGTATAGATAAGGATGACACTTCAGCGTGATGTAATGCTGACAATGCATCCTATCTTTATTTGCTGCAGTGCCAGCTGTGCTTTGACTCAGCGCTTTGATTGCAGATTCTTTCCTTAATTGCTTCAGCGCTAATTGAGGATAGTTTGAAATGTGATGTAATGAGCTTTAAATGCTGATCCTTGTGATGTTCCTCTCAAAGTGTCTAGATCTGCCTCCCAATTTCTGAGTTCCACCTTCGGGTTTTGTGAAGAGTTCTATTTACAAGACTCTTTTTTCTTCGCATAGCACAATAATTCTTTCCCGAAAATGTCGTGAAACGTATAACTGAAGATTTAATTAAAACTTATTACGTAACTGAAGAATTAAATTAAAACTTATTACGTAACGTAAGAATTTAATTAAAACCAGTTTTGAATTCAAATTTTGAATTCAAAAATTCAAAATTTCACTTCTTTTTCCTGTAAAAACACAACTAAAATGTGCATATTATTGACATACAAATAATCAACATAATTAGCAAATATGTATTTAAATTGCTCTCTTATGACTCAATTCTTGTCAATTTTAACATATAAAAATCACACTTGCCAGAGGCACAGCATATCACGACTATGAAATTTGGCAAATGGATGTCAAGACAGCCTTCTTGAATGGGTTCTTGAAGGAGGAAGTGTACATGACACAACCTGAAGGCTTTGAAATCAAAGATCAGGTGCATATGGTATGCAAACTACAAACGTCGATATATGGGCTAAAGCAAGCATCAAGGAGATGGAATATACGTTTTGATGAAGTCGTTAAGAGTAACGGTTTTATCAAGAATGAGGAAGAACCTTGTGTTTACAAGAAGGTTAGTAGAAGTAATGTCGTCTTCCTTGTACTTTATGTAGATGACATATTGCTAATAGGAAATGACATCCCCGCATTACAAAAAACGAAAGAGTGGCTTTCAGAAAGCTTCACCATGAAGGATTTGGGAGAGGCAGTCTTTATACTTGGTATAAAGATCTATAGAGATAGATCCAAAAGGCTGCTGGGTTTATCTCAATCCACGTAAGTTAACAAGATGCTAAAGAGGTTTAGCAGGGTCGAAAAGGGGTTTTCTTCCCGTCATTCATGGGGTACACCTTTCAAAGGCTATGTTTCCTAAGTCACAGCCTGAGAAGGATCACATGAGTGGAATTCCATACGCTTCGGCTATTGGATCCATCATGTATGCCATGATATGTACGAGACCAGATGTCTCATATGCTTTGAGCATTACGAGTAGATACCAGTCTAACCCTGGAGAGGGTCACTTGACAACAGCCAAGACCATCCTTAAATACTTAAGAAGAACTAAGGATGCATTTCTGGTCTATGGTGGGGTTGATGAGCTAACAGTGAAAGGGTTCACTGATGCCAGCTTTCAGAGTGACAAAGATGACTGCAAGTCACAGTCAGGGTTCGTATTCACCTTAAATGGTGGGGCTGTATCTTGGAAGAGTTCTAAGCAAGAGACAAAAGCATATTCAATGACAGAAGTTGAATATATAGCTACTTCAGAAGCGGCTAAGGAGGCCGTTTGGATCAAGAAGTTCATTTCTAAACTAAGGGTGGTTCCAACCGTAGATGAGCCCATATAGTTGCTTTACGAAAGCACTGGAGCCATTGCACAATCAAAGGAACCTAGGTCTCATCAAATATCTAAACACGTGCTCCCCAGATACCTGATTAGAGTAATCATTGATAGGATAGATGTAAAGATGGATTACGTTCCCAAAGATGATAACCTAGCCGATTCTCTGAAAAAGTTTGTTTCTCAGAGAAAACATGATAGTCATTATGTGGTTTTAGGTATATGACTTAGGTCAGATTAGCTCTAGGCCAAGTGGGAGCTTGTTAGTATATGGATATCCTAGAGACAATCTTAAGATTAGATTAGGACCTATGAGGGGACCTTTTATATTGTCGCAAGTAAATGAAAAGCACTCTTTATCATGTTTCATATTTTGTCTCAATATTATTGTTAATATTATATGAACAAACTAGATAAAACCCTTGGAATAGAACAGGTATCTCTTGAGTATCTGTGATGAGATCACGATCATGAGGATTCAAGGATATCACACGTCTATTCCTAATTTTATGTTCCTAGTCTAGAGACACTGAGAATGGGGATGCAAGGTAAGACTAGCACGACTTATCTACTTATATTCGAATGCAAGGTAAAGACCTCATGAGCTATAGATATGGAGATGTCTTAGCTAAAGTCGTGGGTGGACCTATAAGGGTATAGCTCACATTGAACAGACCCACAAAGAGACTCTATGAGGAAATCTCACATATAGTATCATTAGAGTAGCCTCTTTATATTTGGGTATGTCTTTCCTTAGACCAGAAGTTATCACCTAGACTGTGTTCTAGAAGGCATGATTTGATTGTATACCTCATCTGCCTGAAACGTGGAGACTCATAGGTATATTTTTGGGCTTGTCCTGAAAGAGCACAGGGCTAGGGTGATGAGGTGAAGGAATTCGTCAAATCTCTGTGAGAGATTAGGTTATCTGTAAACCGAAGAAATCGGGATGACATTTACAGGGACTCGAGAATCTATGCATAGTAAAAGAGATCATGAGATGATCTGCCTTTAGAGTCAGTAAATTGAAGATTCCCTATTTCGAATAAAGCTTACCCTAAACAACAAGGGTTGATACGTTTCCTTATTAATGGGAAGGTAACCGAGATGAAAGGAAATACATACGGTAACCAAATATGTGTAATAGGATGATTATGTCATTAAACTTAACTATCTCTGGGGAAACAAAGCATTGCTAGTGCTCTGTGTTGTCATTAGATGGGTTGTGGGCTTGTTGGGCCCAAGCTCATTTATGTCAGTGGCTATGTTGGGCCTAATGGGTCACACACTAACACCTTATTGTCATGATGATCTAGCATCAAAGGTATTAGGCCTAATAATGGTTGTTAGCCCAAGAAGAAGTCTGGAAGCCAACTATAACACCTCGCAATTTTAAATTAAGTATTTAAAATGTTAAATGAGTGATTAAGTGAAGAATTAGTGAAAATCCTAAAGGTTAGGCCAAAATACCAAGAAAGGGCAAAACGGTAATTTGCTAATACACAACCCTAGGAAGATAAAAATTGAGCAGAAGGTCTCATATGATAAAAATAAGCCATGGAAATGGATTCAGAACGAAAAATTGAGTGGATAGGCAAGTTTAAGAAAAATCAGTGAATAGTGTTTTTCGCGGGTAAAAATACCACAGTACGATTGCACCGTAAAACGTGCCAATTGAGATTTGAGCTCTAGGTTTCAAATATGGATTATAAATGGTTTATAGAGTTAGGAAATATTATTTTTGATAAATTTTGATGGAATTAAGTCAGTCTGGGGAAGCGTGCCAACAGCGCGCGAAATAACTTAAAATAGTGTTTTCTCTGAATGACCAGAAAACTCGGGATTCATCTGATAAAGTATAATTAAGGGACAATGGTCAATGTTAAAAATTAGAATTTCTAAATAAGTTTTGAAGTTTTGGACGTTTATCGAAAGTCGGATGAATTTTAAATCGCGTGAGGTGGCGTGGGACCCACCCCACTTAAAATCAACTTATCCACCTCATCACCACTATTCATCATCACTTTCTTCCTCTCTTTCTCTCTTCCAAACCGCGCCAACAGCCCCCTTTCCCCCTCATTCATGAAAAATTTTCTTTCCCTCCTAACTTGATCATTTGTCCACCAAATCCAACAAAACTTGTGTTGAAATTTGTTAGAAATGTAACAGCCCGTTGTACACCGGTATTGTTAACATTGATTATGATATTAAGCGCAGTTACAATCACAGTGATTGGGTTAATTAAATTACGGGCAAATTTTTCGTTTATCATATTCCTTTTCTTACATCAATACCTTTTTCCGTAATCAATTAAAACAACACTATAATTGTAAATGCAATACGCGGAAGCATACATTTTGCTAACATCATTCATCCTTCTTTTTATTCAATTCATTTAAACTCACCATCTCACTCTCACATTTTACCAAGTTATAGTCCTTTACGTTGTCTACGCGTGGTTTCAAACCACGTACCATTTGGAGTTCTACCCATCAAGTTAAGCCCCTTTATTTTAGTCTAGAAAAACCTGAATTTTCGAAAATTGCACTGTGGTAATCGATTACCAGTGGGTGGTAATTGATTACCACCTGTCAAAAATGAGGCAGTAGCCAAATTTTGACCTCCTCTGTTCTGGTAATCGATTACCAACTTTGGGTAATCGATTACCTCACATGGTAATTGATTACCAAAGCTCAGTAATCGATTACCAGTGAAGACAGTAGCTAATTTTTCGTCCCCTGTTGCATGGTAATCGATTACCATGCTTGGGTAATCGATTACTATGCAGCAAAAATGACAGATTACAGCATTTTAAGCCCAAGAAAGGTTGTGTAACCCATCCCTAACCCCTTGGTACTCCACACAACACATAATCATGTCCTAATGTAGGCTCTAGGCCCTTCCATCATGCATTTTCCTTAAATCAAACATCATTTACAAAGTCCTCAATGTAATGGCCATTTACATACAAAGATGGACCATTTTTACAACATGAATACCAAGACTTCAAGGCTATGAATGTGGCAATGGACAAGTCCCATGCTCACTCAAAATATACAGTTATCCATGTCATGAATAATAAACCATAAACAAGACTTAGCATATAATCATGAACACTAACAAAAGCATGGAAATAACATCATGCAATATGTTCATGACCTAAGTCTCAAAATACTAATGTCATGCCATGTGAAATCCAATAGTCCTCCTCCAAAATGTCATGCAATCCCAATGCACCGCATGTCAATCCAATGTCCACTATACGGGCTTCTTGCCCGAAGCTCCTCCCGGCTCATAGTGACCTGAAATGTGGTCCCCCAAACACGGGGTGAGATATACGGATATATCTCAGTAAACCAATGGATCATCCTGATGTCGCTCCCAGAGTCGACACCATGGCATATCCAACTGGCATTCTCACTAAGGACGAACCCAGCGGATGTCCAAACCAACACACGTCAACTGGCCAGTGACCAAACAATTTTCACAAAATACAAGCAATATGCATACAAGCACACAATCACACCATGTCATAACCACATAATCCAACCACAACCTTCCTCTAGGTGTGGTGGAGCACACTAGGGATTAAACCCAAGTTCCAAGGGTTTACCTCAATACGAGCAATCTGTTCCAAACGTATGCTCCAATTCAACTTTTCACAATTCCGTCCGTGTGAGGCACCCTACAACAATCATCAAATCCAAATTACACCAAAACTCATTTTTCATGAAAATTCCTCAAATTTTCCTAAGTTAAAAACCTAACTTTTTCACCAAAAATTATCATAGCATTTCTAGCTTACAAGCATGATTCTAAGGCCTTTTCATCTAATAGCATTTTTCCATTTGGGCTCTCTATCATCACACATCTAAAATTAAAGCTTAGAACATAAATTTCTAAATCTATGAAATCAACCATCAAAATACCACAAATATACTCACAATGTGTTGTATGATCACCACCAAGGCTTCACTAAACCATAAGAAGATCAAAACTCCAACAAAGCTCCAAAAACCCAAGTGGGTCGGATCTGATTTTGCCAAAAAACGCAGCCAAGGGATGGATTCAAGGGTTCTAAGTGTTACCAATGGCTTTGGAAGGTTGTTTACAATAGATTTCAACACCAAAATCAAGCGATTCGGTGAAGAAATGAAGAAATGGGAAAATGGAGAAGAAATGGGGTTTGGTTCCTTTTTCTTCACACAGAGGCGCACGGGGAAATAAGGAGGGAAGAAGGAAAGAAAAGAAGAAAAAGAGGTGGGGGCCAAGTGACTTCGGTCACACGGGTCCCACACGCGATCTAACTTTAACCCCGATAAAATTTTCGATCATAAATTCTTAATCTACATATTTTTCCAATCCATGACATATTTTTATTTCTCCAAAATATTGATAAAAATTTCACACCTATCGGTACACTCACACCACAGTATTTAACACTTAAAAATCACTATTCATCAGTTTTTCCCAAATTTGCCTATTCACTCAATTTTCCGCCCTGATTCCATTTCCAGTATTACTTTTGTCATATGAAATCTCTAACTCAGTATTTATGCCTCAGAACACACGGTTGGCAAATTACCATTTTGCCCTTTTTTTTGCCCATTTTGGCCGTAATTCTTGGATTTTCACTAATCCATCCATTCTGATTTCTCATTATAATATTAAAATATACATTTAAATATTTGAGGTGTTATATTCACCCCACCTTTTGAAATTTTGTCCGCAAAATTAAATCATACATGCTCGCTAACTCAGGATACAGCCGGAGAATCTCGTCCTCCCGCTCCCAAGTAGCCTCCTCAGGTGTGCGGCCTTCCCACTGAATCTTCAGCATGGGAATCACTTTACTTCTCAATCGCTTTTCACTGCAATCCAATACTGCAATAGGACCGATGGGAGTCTTCAAGTTCTCCCTGATTTCAATATTATCCGGTATCACCACATGTGATTCGTCCGGAACATAACGTCGCAACTGCGACACATGAAAAACATCATGTAAATTAGACAACTGTGGGGGTAAGGCAAGCTGATAGGCCACCAATCCTACTCTTTTCATAATTTGATATGGCCCAATGAACCGTGGACTCAGCTTCCTCACACCCAACGCACGGCCAACACCTGTGACCGGAGATAACCGTACATAAACATGGTCACCTTCCTCAAATTCCAGCGGTCTATGCTTATTGTTATAGTAGCTTTTCTGCCGATTCTGTGCTTGTTTCAATTTTTCCCTGATCATTTCAATTTGCACTGTTGTTTCCTGCACAAAATCCGGACCAAATCTCTCTTTATCGCCTACCTCAGTCCAACAAGTGGGCGTACGACACCTCCTCCCATACAAAACCTCATAGGGTGCCATACCCAGACTGGAATGAAAACTGTTATTATAAGAAAATTCCACCAATGGTAAGTACCTATCCCAGGCATTACCCTGTTCCAGTGTGCAAGCTCTCAGCATATCCTCAAGTGTCTGTATGGTCCTCTCGGTCTGACCATCAGTCTGCGGGTGATAAGCAGTGCTCAGTCGAAGCTGAGTGCCAAAAGCCTGCTGCAAAGCTCCCCAAAAGCGCGAAGTAAACTTCGGGTCCCGATCACTAACAATGCTAATCGGTATCCCATGGAGTCTAACAATCTCTTTTACATACAGTGTAGCCAACTTCTCTGTGGTGTAGTCCACTCGTACTGGTAGAAAATGTGCAGACTTCGTGAGTCGGTCCACAATAACCCAAATCGAATCATAACCAACTTGAGTTCGCGGCAATCCAACAACAAAATCCATCGAAATACTCTCCCATTTCCATTCAGGTATATCCAGCGGCTGAAGTAATCCAGCAGGTTTCTGATGCTCTGTTTTTACTTTTTGACAAACCAAGCACTTAGACACGTACTCGGCAACATCCCTTTTCATCCCAGGCCACCAGAACTTAACTTTCAAATCTTGGTACATTTTTGTGGCACCTGGGTGGATAGCATATTGACCCTTATGGGCCTCAGTCATAACTTCCTCAGCAAGTTCCTTGGGCACAACAATCCTGCCCTGATATAACAATAGTCCCTGTGTTAGCATATGGGTATCCTAGAGACAATCTTTTGATTAAATAAAGGACACTAGATGTAGAACTTTATTTGTCGCAAATAAATGTAAGCACTATTTATTCAGTTTCATATTGTGTCTCGATATTACTGTTAATATTATATGAATGAACTGGATAAACCCCTTGGAATAGAACAGGTATCTCTTGAGTATCTGTGATGAGATCACGATCATGAGGATTCAAGGATATTGCATGTCTATTCCTAATTATATGTTCCTAGTCTAGAGACACTGAGTTTGGGGATCAGTGATCTCGAGTAAAGACTAGTACGACTTATCTACTTGTATATGGATACAAGGTAAAGACCTCATGAGCTGCAGATATGGAGATATCTTAGCTAAAGTCGTGGGTGGACCTATAAGAGTATAGCTCGCACTGAACAGACCCAAAAAGAGACTCTATGAGGAAATCTCACAGATAGTGTCATTAGAGTAATCTCTTTATGTTTGGGTGTGTCTTTCCTTAGACCAGAAGTTATTACCTAGACTGTGTTCTTGAAGGCATGTTTTGATTGTATACCTCGTCTGCCTGAAACATGGAGACTCATAGGTATACTGTTGGGCGTGTCCTTAAAGGGCACAGGGCTAGGGTAATAAGCTGAAGGAATTCGTCAAATCTCTGTGAGAGATTAGGTTATCTGTAAACCGGAGAAATCGGGATGACATTTACAGGGACTCGGGAATCTATGCATAGTAAAAGAGATCATGAGATGATCTGCCTTTAGAGTCAGTAAATTGAAGATTCCCTATTTCGAATAAAGCTTACCCTAAACCGCAGGGGTTGATACATTTCCTTACCCTAGGTAAATGGGAAGATAACCGAGACGAAGGGAAATACATACGGTAACCAAATATGTGCAATAGGATGATCAAGTCATTAATCTGACTAGTTCTGGGGCAACAAAGCATTGCTAGTGCTCTGTGTTGTCATTAATTGGGTTGTGGGCTTGTTGGGCCCAAGCCCAGTTATGTCAGTAGCTAAGTTGGACCTAATGGGTCACACACTAACACCTTGTAGTTATGATGGACTAGCTTTAAAGGTATTGGGCCTAATAATGTTATTAGCCCAAGAAGCTGTTTGGAAGCCCACCTAAATGGGTGGGTGGTGCATGGAGTTTAGTAATGGGCTTGGATAGTCCAAGCCATTACTAATTAATTTAATTAGTTAAATTAATAATCAAATATTTGAATTTCGAATTTTGAATTTGAATTTTGAATTTTGAAATTTGAATTTAGAATTCGAATTTCGAAATTCGAATTTTGAAATTTGAAATTTGAAATTTGAATTTTAAAATTTGAATTTGAATTTGAATTTTGAAATTCGAATTTTGAATTTGAAATTTGAAATTTTGAATTTTGAATTTTGAATTTGAATGTTTGAACGTTTGAATTCAAGTGTTTGAATTCGAATTTGAATTGGTTTTGAAAAGTTGTTTCATAACAAAAGGATAAGACAGGATCTTATTGGAGCATATTCCTTGGATGAAGAAGCATCTTTGGAGGCTCTCCCTAGGCTGTTTGGTGCATCACTTTTAAGTGATAAGAGTGTTATCTTATCACTTAAAACAAACCTCCATTCAGATTTGGTGGTTGAGGGAATCAGTGGGTAAGTTGATTCAAATTTTGAATGCAACTGCTCAATGTATTTGGACCCTTTATAGGGCTGAATTATGCGCATGAAAACTATATACTATATGATAGTTTATGAATTTAAGTTTAAATTAATTTGAATTTAAATTCATGTGGATAAGATTGGAGGTTGTTGGCAAAGTTTGTTTTGCAACAGCTCCACCTTATCACACTGTTTCATGCACAACTTTCAAAGAAATTTGAAAGTTTGTTTTTCATTTTGAATGAATGAATTCCCTCCTCCTCTCCAAAGGGTGCGCATAAATAGACATGTTCCTCACCTTAGGTTTCATTGGAAAACCAAGCCAACTCTCCTCCTCTATGCACCATTCTGTAGGGTAGCTCAGTACACCTTTCCAAACAGGATACCTAGCCTCCACCCTCACCACTTGTGCGCATAGCAAGCCTCATTGTGGTGTTCATCTGGTGGCTTTCAAGAAAGAGTTCTTGCATCATAGACGAACGGTGGTGTGGATCACCATTAGAGGGTTTGAACCCTTCAAGCCTGACATCTCATCTCCCTGACTGATCAGGCCAAAACAAGGTAACATCATGCTGTCTTAAAGCATGAATCTATGAGTGCATGTATGTTCCGCAGTAAAATTTTTGTTTTACACCTTACATGCATCGGCCTTCAAAGGCCAGTTTACTTTCACCCTGTTCATTAACAGATATGCCACTCTGGCCTTTCAAATACTTTATACTTTCATTTCTGATTTGAGTCTCTTTAATCTTCTCGTGCAGCTCGTTTTCAATCCGAGTCAACTCCATATTACACAATCTTCCTGCAAAGAAATCCGTTATTTTCATGTCCCGAAATTGCTCAATCACTTCATTGTCCCACATCATCATATGAGATAAGTTAACAGACTTCCTACTCAATGCATCTGCCACAACATTAGCCTTTCCCGGGTGGTATTTCAGCTCAAAATCATAATCTTTCAAGAATTCAACCCACCTACGCTGCCTCATATTCAGCTCCTTCTGATCAAACAAATATTTCAAGCTTTTATGGCCGCTGAACACAGCAAATTTCATCCCATACAGAAAGTGCCTCCAGATTTTCAAGGCAAACACAATAGCAGCCAGTTCCAAGTCGTGCGTCGGATAATTTTCTTCATGTGGCCTCAACTGCCTAGACGCATATGCAATCACTTTTCCTTCCTGCATCAACACGCTCCCTAAACCTTTCTTAGAAGCATCACAATATAATACAAACTCACCCTCCGGATCAGGTAAGGTTAACACCGGAGCAGTGGTCAATTTCTCTTTCAGTAGCAGAAAACAGTCCTCACATTCCTGGGTCCACACAAAAGGAGTATCCTTTCGTGTCAATCGGGTCAACGGTAGAACCATTGCAGAAAATCCCTGTATAAATCGGCGATAATAGCCAGCAAGCCCCAGAAAACTTCTAATCTCAGTCACAGTCTTAGGTCGTTCCCAGTCACTTACCGCTTCAATCTTGCTTGGATCCACTGCAACACCGCTTGCAGAAATAACATGACCCAAAAATTGCACCTCAGATAACCAGAATTCGCACTTAGACGGTTTAGCATATAACTTCTTATCTTTCAACACCTGCAACACAGTCCTCAAATGGTCAACGTGCTCCTCTTTACTCTTAGAGTAGATCAAGATGTCATCAATAAATACAATCACGAACTGGTCCAAATACGGTTTAAAGATGCGGTTCATATAGTCCATGAATACCGCCGGGGCATTAGTAAGCCCCAAAGGAATCACTTGATATTCAAAATGTCCATATCTGGATCGGAAAGCTGTTTTAGGTACATCCTCCGGTTTAATCCGAATCTGGTGATATCCGGACCGGAGATCAATCTTTGAAAATACACAGGCATCCCTCAACTGATCTAGTAAATCATCAATACGCGGTAATGGGTACCGGTTCTTAATAGTCACTTTATTCAACTGTCGGTAGTCAGTGCACAATCTCATGCTACCATCCTTTTTCTTCACAAATATTACCGGTGCTCCCCACTGAGACACACTCGGCCTAATAAAATTCTTCGCGGATAGTTCTTCAATGTGTTTCTTCAACTCGGCCAACTCAAGTGGCGACATCCGGTATGGAGCCAAGGAGATCGGCCCCACACCAGGCAGTAAATCAATCGAGAATTCAATCTCTCTCTCAGGTGGAAATTCCGGTATCTCATCCGGAAATACATCCTCAAACTCACTAACTACCGGAATAGAAGCAATCTCCTCCTTTTTGTCACCCACCAATCCGCCCAACAAGACATAACCCAGATCTCCAGCCTTCAAGGCTTTCACAGTCTGACTGACAGACAAATACAAAGACGGACAAACAGTCGGCCTCTCGTGAGACAACAACAACCTCTTCCCGCAGCAATCAATCATTGCGCAGTTCCGAGACAACCAATCCATCCCCAAAATCAAATTGACAGAGGCCAGGGGTAAGATAATTAAATCAATGGTATAACCCCTGCCTAAATAAGTGAACTTCACATCTTCACAAATCCAAGACGATTCACTAACCTCTCCTGTAGCGGTAGTAATACGCATCGGAGGAACCATTTGTGTTACCTTTAAGTCCAACGCCTTAGCCACATAGTCCGCCACAAAAGAATGTGTTGCTCCCGAATCAAACAATACAGACAAATCAACATCAGAGAGGAAAATTATACCTTTTACCAAATTCGGAGCCTTTTCAGTACGTTGTGCATTTGTAGTATAAACTCGTCCCACAGTAGGAACAACAGTAGTAGGAGCAGCAGTAGTAGTAGCTGGCGGCAAGGCCTACAGATTCGCAGCCTGCCCTGAAGAAGATGGACAATTTCTAGCAAAGTGGCCATTCCGACCACATTTATAACAAGCCGACGGATCAGCACCACACACACCTTTGTGGTATTTCCCACACTTCCCACATTGTGGGGTAAAATATCTGCTCGCAGCACCACCACCACCAGTGTTTCCACCCCTCTTGAACTGACCAGGAGGCTGCCTCACATGCAACCCCCTACCCCTGTTATTATTATTAAAACCTCCTCTGTTAGTATTTCCAGAAGGACCAGGTGTCCTCTTAACATCTTGTTCTTTTACCTTATCCGATTTTGGATACCTCCCATAAACAGTCTCGACCCTCTTGCATTAGGTCACCAAGTCGGCAAAGTTTCTCACCGCAGTATTAGACATCCTCTTAGCAATCTTCTCACTCAGCCCTCTTTGAAATTTAGCTGACAAGAATTCCGGAGTAGGTAGAGTACCTCCATAGTTTGCAAATTTCACAAGCTCATTAAATTTTGCCACATAGGCATCCACAGTCATGACTCCCTGTACCAAATTATCAAATTCACCTTGCTTTGCCTCCCGAACATCGCGGGGAAAATATTCTTCATGAAACAGACCTTCGAACAAAGTCCAAGTAAGAACCTCACCCTGAATAACAAATGGGCGAGACACATTGTCCCACCACTCTTGGGCATCACCCTCCAACATATAAACAGAATATAATAACTTCTGTGGATCTTGGCATCTCATCACCTGGAAAATCTTGTCCATTCCCCTCAACCAAGCAGTAACCTCCTTTGGGTCCCTTGACCCCAGAAATGCGGGTGGCTTATGTTTCCTAAAAGATATGAGCCTACGCTCATCATCAGCATTATCAATCACCTGCCCCGCAGCCCCAGTAGATTGGGCAACAGATGACGGATCAGGAACATAGCTAGGGTCCGTAGTATGATGACTAGCCTCACCAGTGTGGTGACTAGCCCCACTCTCCCCCTGTTGAGGAGTAACAGATGGCGTCGGTGTAGGAGTCACCGTAGCCGTATGTGGAGGTGAATTATCCCTCCTAGGACGAGCTCTATCCGCCCTCATCTCAGCCATGAAGGCCTGCATCATATCCTGATTAGTTTTCATCAGGTTCTCAGTCATATTTCTATTTGCAGCCGTTTCCGCCTGCAGAGCATTCAGGACTGCAGTGACCGGATCCGGTGGCAAAGGACCTGCACCACGTGCCCCACGGCGACCTTGTGCCCTACTCATGATATCTGTACATGTAACACAAAGGAATGAGTTGATCAGACCCACACTGAGGAATCACATATACATTAATCATAAATAGTTCACAGATAGCTATGGCACACAAGATACAACATACACAAACAATCAGAGTTCCCTCACGAAACTGCTCTGATACCATAAAATGTAACAGCCCGTTGTACACCGGTATTGTTAACATTGATTATGATATTAAGCGCAGTTACAATCACAGTGATTGGGTTAATTAAATTACGGGCAAATTTTTCGTTTATCATATTCCTTTTCTTACATCAATACCTTTTTCCGTAATCAATTAAAACAACACTATAATTGTAAATGCAATACGCGGAAGCATACATTTTGCTAACATCATTCATCCTTCTTTTTATTCAATTCATTTAAACTCACCATCTCACTCTCACATTTTACCAAGTTATAGTCCTTTACGTTGTCTACGCGTGGTTTCAAACCACGTACCATTTGGAGTTCTACCCATCAAGTTAAGCCCCTTTCTTTTAGTCTAGAAAAACCTGAATTTTCGAAAATTACACTGTGGTAATCGATTACCAGTGGGTGGTAATCGATTACCACCTGTCAAAAATGAGGCAGTAGCCAAATTTTGACCTCCTCTGTTCTGGTAATCGATTACCAACTTTGGGTAATCGATTACCTCACATGGTAATCGATTACCAAAGCTCAGTAATCGATTACCAGTGAAGACAGTAGCTAATTTTTCGTCCCCTGTTGCATGGTAATCGATTACCATGCTTGGGTAATCGCTTACTATGCAGCAAAAATGACAGATTACAGCATTTTAAGCCCAAGAAAGGTTGTGTAACCCATCCCTAACCCCTTGGTACTCCACACAACACATAATCATCTCCTAATGTAGGCTCTAGGCCCTTCCATCATGCATTTTCCTTAAATCAAACATCATTTACAAAGTCCTCAATGTAATGGCCATTTACATACAAAGATGGACCATTTTTACAACATGAATACCAAGACTTCAAGGCTATGAATGTGGCAATGGACAAGTCCCATGCTCACTCAAAATATACAGTTATCCATGCCATGAATAATAAACCATAAACAAGACTTAGCATATAATCATGAACACTAACAAAAGCATGGAAATAACATCATGCAATATGTTCATGACCTAAGTCTCAAAATACTAATGTCATGCCATGTGCAATCCAATAGTCCTCCTCCAAAATGTCATGCAATCCCAATGCACCGCATGTCAATCCAATGTCCACTATACGGGCTTCTTGCCCGAAGCTCCTCCCGGCTCATAGTGACCTGAAATGTGGTCCCCCAAACACGGGGTGAGATATACGGATATATCTCAGTAAACCAATGGAGCTAGAGGCTCTCTCCACTCCATGGCTCACTAAAATGTATAAATATGACATCATGTAATATGCAAGCAATACAATATCACCAACCAACTGGAGACAACCCAAGAACATCCACGCATGGATTCATGTTCAAGGACTCCATCATATAACTCCCGAGACAATCCTGGCGCCTCTCCCATGGTTGAGAAGACTCCATGGCAAAACCCAACCGGAACTCCTCATGAGCCCTATCCGGCGGATGTCCCCCGCTTGGATCATCCTGATGTCGCTCCCAGAGTCGACACCATAGCATATCCAACTGGCATTCTCACTACGGACGAACCCAGCGGATGTCCAAACCAACACACGTCAACTGGCCAGTGACCAAACAATTTTCACAAAATACAAGCAATATGCATACAAGCACACAATCACACCATGTCATAACCACATAATCCAACCACAACCTTCCTCTAGGTGTGGTGGAGCACACTAGGGATTAAACCCAAGTTCCAAGGGTTTACCTCAATACGAGCAATCCGTTCCAAACGTATGCTCCAATTCAACTTTTCACAATTCCGTCCGTGTGAGGCACCCTACAACAATCATCAAATCCAAATTACACCAAAACTCATTTTTCATGAAAATTCCTCAAATTCTCCTAAGTTAAAAACCTAACTTTTTCACCAAAAATTATCATAGCATTTCTAGCTTACAAGCATGATTCTAAGGCCTTTTCATCTAATAGCATTTTTCCATTTGGGCTCTCTATCATCACACATCTAAAATTAAAGCTTAGAACATAAATTTCTAGATCTATGAAATCAACCATCAAAATACCACAAATATACTCACAATGTGTTGTATGATCACCACCAAGGCTTCACTAAACCATAAGAAGATCAAAACTCCAACAAAGCTCCAAAAACCCAAGTGGGTCGGATCTGATTTTGCCAAAAAACGCAGCCAAGGGATGGATTCAAGGGTTCTAAGTGTTACCAATGGCTTTGGAAGGTTGTTTACAATAGATTTCAACACCAAAATCAAGCGATTCGGTGAAGAAATGAAGAAATGGGAAAATGGAGAAGAAATGGGGTTTGGTTCCTTTTTCTTCACACAGAGGCGCACGGGGAAATAAGGAGGGAAGAAGGAAAGAAAAGAAGAAAAAGAGGTGGGGGCCAAGTGACTTCTGTCACACGGGTCCCACACGCGATCTAACTTTAACCCCGATAAAATTTCCGATCATAAATTCTTAATCTACATATTTTTCCAGTCCATGACATATTTTTATTTCTCCAAAATATTGATAAAAATTTCACACCTATCGGTACACTCACACCACAGTATTTAACACTTAAAAATCACTATTCATCAGTTTTTCCCAAATTTGCCTATTCACTCAATTTTCCGCCCTGATTCCATTTCCAGTATTACTTTTGTCATATGAAATCTCTAACTCAGTATTTATGCCTCAGAACACACGGTTGGCAAATTACCATTTTGCCCTTTTTGCCCATTTTGGCCATAATTCTTGGATTTTCACTAATCCATCCATTCTGATTTCTCATTATAATATTAAAATATACATTTAAATATTTGAGGTGTTATAGGAAACAACCTTCCAAACACATTGGTGGTATCCATTTCCCTTGAAACCGCGCCACTGAGGAGATCCAGCCCATATACAGTTGTGAATTTTTGGGGGAAAATGGATGTTCATGGAGCTACTTGATCTTCCATTGCTTGGACAGTGTAGGGGTAGCATCTAGCCTTGGTTGTGAGTATATTTTCATCCCATTTACATGGTTTGATGGTGATTTTAATTTGAGGCATAAACTTTGTATGTAGATGTGTGATGTTAGAGAGCTCAATTGGAAAATGTGTATTAGAGGATAATGTCATAGAATGATGCATTAAAGCTAGAAATGCAATAAAAATTATTGAGGAAAAAATTTTGATTTTAACATAGTAAAATTTTTGGGTGTCAAGACTTTGAATTTTGAAAATGTGTTGGGAGTGTATTGGTGAGTTGTTGTATGATTGTATGATGATATAATAGGATGATATGAAGTGTGGAGTGATTAGAATTGATGGAAATTCCTTGGATGTGAATTAGTGTGCAAATCGGCCTTTAGGCAAAAAGAGGTAAAATGATATTGTGTAAATTGCATGGATGATGTTTCATGCTTTAAATGGTAATTAGATGGGTTGTGTTGTGGTTGTAAAGTGGAAGAACTAATGAAAAATAATGAGTGGTGTCATTTGGCATAAAAGAGCCTAGAGAGAAAGATTTAGCAAACGATGCGTAAAAGACGTAAAACGGTGAAACGACGGTTGAACTAGCCTTTTGGCAACCTATGGAAGGGTAATAAAATGAGAAAGAAAATTTAGAAAAATAAATCCCTAAATAAGACTTGAATGGCCGTATATTGTAGTTTTTAGCGTTTTATGGAATTTGAAGTATACTAATGGTTGTATATGTTTGCATAGGTTGCCGTACGCTGACTTGAACCCTGAACAGTAAATCAGTGGATTGCCCTTGGTCCTGGACCAAGTGGATTGCGGTAAGTTATTGAACCAATGCATGTTAATTGTAAATTGCATGTATTGTGTGAGTTGTAAGTGATTGGGAATGTCCTACGTGTAGGCATTCAGTGGTGTACCAAGTGTGAAGAGTAAGCTGCAGTAGAGCTTTGGGAAATAAATATAAGGTAACCTCTTGGTACTGGGGCTTGTTCCCCTTTTGTGTTCCACCACACCCGTTGAGGGTGATGGTAGGAAATGTGTATAAATAGTGTAGAACAGCATAAGCATGCATATTGCATTTATGAGGGTACTTATGTACCAGATCACTGGCCAGTAGATAGTTAGCCTTCGGGAAAGTTACGGACTTCCACTGGATAGGTCTCCGAGAGGAAGTTCCAGTTGACCTAGGATCGTGGTGTGTAATCCGGATAGGAGCACACTAGGAAGTCTTGGGTGTATGCGGATGGGAGGGGTACCTTGGTTGTGGTTCGAGGAACACACCTTGGATTGATACCCGTAGGCTTATATGCCGAGGACGTTGTGTGGTATGGTAGCTACCAGCCCGCTTCGTCATAGTTTGTATTCTTATATTCCCTCTTTTCTCTAAATCCCTTGCTTTATCCCGTTTTAAAGTAATGTTGCTTTACAGTATTTATATGCATCGAAGTGAACCATTGGGCGGAGTTTTCTCCAGAACCTCTGGGTTACTGAGATATATTCGTATATCTCACCCCGTCTTGGGGACATTATTTCAGGAGGTAGCAGTGGCAGTGGAGTAGCGGGCAAGAAGCCCGCATGAGGATATTAGTGTTGCAGTCACATATTTTGCATTTTGGTGGCTATTTGGCCTAGGCTAGACTTAGGGCATGAACATCTGATATGTATGTAGTATGAGTTTTATTGCATATTTGTTCATGTCATTTTGCCTAAGTCTAGTAGTTTATGTTGTTTCAGTTATGTCCATTTGTATTTAAGTTGTAATATTTGGAGGATTGTAAAATTAAAGTGAATTTGTAAGTTGTAAATTGTAAGTAAGCATTGTAATTGTACCTTGATGCATGAACTATTATGATGGAAGGGCTTTAGACCTATTTTGAGTTTATGATTATTTGTATGATGAAATTATGAATGAAAGTGAAGTTGGTGATTGAAACTATTAAAGAGTTTAAAGTAAGTGTATTGTAAATAAATATGAACTGTATTGGGTTGTAAGAGCCCCAAGGCATTGCTGGTCCTTGTGTGTGCCACCCACTGGATTATTATGTACATTTGAGGTTAGTTTGTGCATATGCAAATTTGGGGATTTTAGGAAAAACAAAGGAAACTCTGGCGAAATTTCTGTAGAATTGGCAGTTTTTAGGTGAACTTCGGAAGAGCATATCTGTCTCCATAGAGATCCGATAGGGACGTGCCATACGCCATTTTGAAGCTTGTGATGTCCCCTACATGGTGTCAAAATCTTGGAATTTTTTGTGAAGCAAGTAGCCCTGTACAGGCCAGGGAAGTTGCTGCCCTGTTTTGGCCCTGTACTTGGGGGCAGTTTTGGGAAATATATTCCTGCTTCGTTTCTTAGTCAAATTAAGTGTATGATATATCAAATCGAAGGTTGAGGTGTCTAGTTTATGATATAAAAATTTGAGAGCAAATGGATGAATGTTCAAAGTGCAGAAATTCAGGGAGTGTAGGACGTTTGGAGCTGTTTCGGGGTTGGTTGGCAATTTTGTTTGTCCAACTTCAAATGGCGATAACCGGTGCAAACGAGCTCGGAACCAAGCGTGTGATAGCTTTCTAGAAAGGTAATTAAGTAATAAAAAAGGATATCAAGGTATGAGGGACTGAATTTTTACTGTGCGTCCGCAATAATTTAGAGACCGAACCCTGTTCGGATGTGTAGAAAACGCAAAAGTGTGAAATTGGCTAAGTGAGTTTATAGGAACCCCCTAGTGTCTTATTATAATTAAAGTAAACTATTAATATAGTATAGATAAGTATTCCGCAAGAGTTTACGGTTACGGTCACAACTTTTAATTATTACGCTTTTTATGTTTTCAACTGCTCGCGTAATAATCGGAAAAAGTTTATTCGCATTTTTATAAATGAATTGCTGTGATTGTAACTGCGCTTAATATCATAATTAATGTTAACAATACCGGTGTACAATGGGCTGTTACATTTTATGGTATCAGAGCAGTTTTGTAAGGGAACTCTGATAGTATATTACTGTATCTTGTGTTGCATAGCTATCTGTGAACTGTTTATGATAACTGCATATGCAATTCCTCAGTGTGAGTCTGATCCACTCATTCCTTTGTGTTACATGTGCAGATATTGTGAGTAGGGCACGGGTTCGCCGTGGAACTAGAGGTGCAGGACACTTAGTAGCACCAGATCCTATTACTGCAATTCTGAACGCACTGCAGGAGGAGACTGCTGCAAATAGAACCATGACAGAAAACCTGATGAAAAATAATCAGGACATGATGAGTGCCTTCATGACTGAGATGAAGGCTAATAGGAGACATAAGGGAGATGATTCTCCGCCACATACAGCTACGGAGACTGATACCCGTACTCCATCTGTTACTCCTCAGCAGGAGGGGAGTGGGGCTAGTCGTCATTCAGGCGAGGCTAGTCATCACTCTACTGATCCTACATATATTCTAGTACCTTCCGTGGACCCTACTATTGTTGCTCAGTCATCTGGAGTTGCTGGGCAGGGTATTGCTGGGCAGGGTGGTATTGGACAGGGTGTTGCTGGCACTGATGAGCAGAGACTCATTTCTTTCAGGAAACACAAACCGCCATCATTCCAAGGGTCAAGGGACTTGAAAGTTGTGACTACCTGGTTGAGAGGTATGGATAAGATATTTCAAGTTATGGGGTGTCAGGATCCCCAGAGGTTATTGTATTCTGTTTACATGCTAGAGGGAGATGCCCACGAGTGGTGGTATACTACATCTCAGCCTTATATTATTCAGGGGGAGGAGATTACATGGGCTTTATTTGAGAGGCTATTTCATGAGGAATACTTTCCCAGTGATATTCGGGAAATGAAACAGGGTGAATTTGAGAAATTGGTAAAGGGTACCATGACAGTGGAGGCTTATGTGTCTAAGTTTAATGAGCTAGTGAAATTTGCTAACTACGGGGGTGTGCTGCCGACTCCTGAGTTTTTATCCACCAAGTTTCAGAGAGGTCTTAATGAGAAAATTTCAAAAAGAATGTTTAACACTGCTGTGAGGAATTTTGCAGATCTCATGACCCAGTGTAAAAGGGTAGAAAGTGTTTATAATCGTTATCCCAAGTCTGGTCCTTCGAACACATCTGGTCCTTCAGGAAATAATAACAACAGGGGTGGTTACCATCATAACAATAATAGGGGTAGGGGGTTGCAAGTAAGGCAGCCTCCAGGTCAGTTTAAAAAAGGTGGTGGTCAAAGAAATGGGTTCAATGGCAGAAATTCAAATCCTCGTTGTGATAAATGTAAGAGGTACCATCAAGGGCCTTGTACTGCGGCTCCGAACTCATGTTTTAAATGTGGTAAGGTTGGGCATTATGCCAACAATTGTTACAGTAACACTGGGCAGACTGCGAATCTGCAGGCCTTGCCATCTGCTCCTACGGTTGGGTGTGTCTACACTACAATTGTTCAGCAAACTGAGAAGGCGCCTAATTTGGTTAAAGGTATAATTTTTATCTCAAATATTGATTTGTCTATGTTGTTTGATTCGGGAGCGACGCATTCGTTCGTGGCTGAATATGTTGCAAAAGGTTTGGGATTAAAAGTGTCACGGATGTTTCCCTCTATGCGTATTACTACTGCTACAGGAGAGGTTAGTGATTCCTCCTTTGTTTGTAAAGAGGTTGGGTTTACCTATGAAGGCAGAGGTTACACTATGGATTTAATTATCTTGCCCCTGGCCTCTGTCAATTTGATTTTGGGTATGGATTGGTTATCTCAAAACTGTGCGATGATTGATTGTTGCGGGAAGAGGTTGATACTAGCACATGAGAGGCCCTCAGTGGGTACGTCACCTTTTCTATCCATGTGTCAAGTTGTTAAAGGCTTGAAGGCTGGGGATCAGGGTTATATTTTCTTGGGTGGTCTGGTGGGTGGTAAGGAGATTGAAATTTCTACGATTCTAGTGGTTAATGAATTTGTGGAAGTATTCCCTGATGAGATACCGGAATTTTCACCTGAGAGAGAGATTGAGTTCTCGATAGAGTTGTTGCCTGGTGTGGGGCCTATTTCCTTGGCTTCATACCGGATGTCGCCATTAGAGTTGGCAAAGTTGAAGAAACATATAGAGGAGCTGTCTACAAAGGACTTCATCAGACCTAGTGTGTCTCCGTGGGGAGCACCAGTAATATTTGTGAAAAAGAAGGATGGAACCATGAGATTGTGTACTGACTATCGGTAATGAAATAAAGTGACGGTCAAGAACAGGTACCTATTGCCTCGTATTGATGACTTGTTGGATCAGTTGAGGGGTGCCTGTGTATTTTCAAAGATTGATCTCTGGTCCGGATACCATCAAATTTGGATTAAACCGGAGGATGTGCCTAAGACGGTATCCCATTCTAGATATGGACACTATGAGTATCAGGTGATTCCTTTCGGGCTTACTAACACCCCGGCGGTGTTCATGGACTATATGAATCGTATCTTCAAACCGTATTTGGACCAGTTTGTAATTGTATTCATCGATGATATCTTGATTTATTCTAAGAGTAAGGAGGAGCATACGGAGCATTTGAGGACTGTGTTGCAGATACTAAAGGATAAAAAGTTGTATGCGAAGCCGTCAAAGTGTGAATTCTGGTTATCTGAGGTACAATTTCTAGGTCATGTTATTTCTGAAAGGGGTGTTGCTGTGGATCCGAATAAGATTGAGGCTGTGATGGACTGGGAACGACCGAAAACTGTTACAGAAATTCAAAGCTTTCTGGGTCTCGCTGGGTATTATCGATGATTTATTGAAGGGTTTTCCACAATGGTATTGCCATTGACCTGATTGACACGAAAAGATACTCCTTTGGTGTGGACTCAGAAATGTGAGAAATGTTTTTTGAACCTTAAAGAGAAGTTGACTACGGCTCCGGTGTTGACCTTCCCCGATCCGGAAGGTGAATTTGAATTATATTGTGATGCGTCCAAGAGAGGTTTGGGGTGTGTGTTGATGCAACAGAGAAGAGTGGTTGCTTACGCTTCAAGATAGTTAAAGCCGCATGAAGAGAATTATCCGACCCACGATTTGGAGCTTGCTGCTATAGTGTTTGCCTTAAAAATCTGAAGGCATTTTCTGTATGGGATGAAATTTGCTGTGTTCAGTGATCACAAGAGCCTAAAGTATTTATTTGATCAGAAAGAATTGAACATGAGACAGCGGAGATGAGTTGAATTTTTAAAGGATTATGACTTTGAGTTGAAATACCATCCGGGTAAAGCTAATGTGGTAGCAGATGCATTGAGTAGGAAGTCTGTAAGTGTGTCCCGATTAATGTTGTGGGATCAAGATTTAATTGAACAATTCCGTGATTTGAAGTTGGTGGATGTCTTTATAGGCAGTGTTGAAGAATTCAGATGTTTACAGGTTGAGAATGAATTACATGAGAGGATTAGAGAGACACAAATTCGAAATGATAGTAGCAAGTATCTGAAGGGACAGAGCGGTATAGCATTAAATGAACAAGGATTGTTGACTTACCAGGGCAGGATAGTTGTGCCCAAAAAATTAGCCAAGGAAGTAATGACTGAGGCCCATAAGGGTCAGTATGTTGTACACACGGGTGCCACAAAAATGTATCAAGACCTAAAAACTAAGTTCTGGTGGCCTGGGATGAAAAAGGATGTAGCTGAGTATGTATCAAGGTGCTTGATTTGTCAGAAGGTTAAAATAGAACATCAGAAACCTGCAGGGTTACTTCACCCGCTAAACATACTAGAGTGGAAATGGGAGAGCATCTCTACGGATTTTGTTGTTGGGTTGCCTCGGACTCAGGCTGGTTACGATCCAATTTGGGTTATAGTGGACAGGCTTACTAAGTCTGCACATTTTATGCCAGTGCGAGTGGACTTCTCTACGGAGAAATTAACAAAGTTATATGTGAAAGAGATCGCACGTTGTACCGGTTAGCATTGTTAGTGATCGCGATCCGAAATTTACTTCTCTTTTTTGGGGAGCCTTACAGCAGGCTTCTGGCACTCAGCTTTGGCTGAGCACTGCGTATCACCCGCAGACTGATGGTCAGACTGAGAGGACCATACAGACATTAGAGGATATGTTGAGAGCTTGCTCACTTGAGCAGGGCACTGCTTGGGATAGGTATTTATCGCTAGTGGAATTCTCATATAATAATAGTTTTCACTCCAGTTTGGGCATGGCACCGTATGAGGCATTGTATAGGCGGAGATGTCGCACTCCTACTTGTTGCACAGAGGTAGGTGATAAAGAGAGATTTGGGCCGAATTTTGTGCAAGAAACTACAACACAGATTGAACTGATCAGAGAAAAACTTAAACAGGCACAGAATAGACAGAAAAGTTATTATGATAATAGACACAGACCGCTGGAATTTGAAGAAGGTGATCATGTGTTTGTACGGCTATCTCCAGTTACCGGTGTGGGACGTGCATTGGGAGTGAGGAAGCTGAGTCCTCATTTTATTGGGCCGTATCAGGTAATGAAAAGAGTTGGACCAGTGGTCTATCAGCTTGCCTTGCCCCCACAATTTTCAAACCTGCACGATGTATTCCACGTATCGTAGCTGCGGCGTTATATTCCGGATAAATCACATGTGGTGATACCGCACGATATTGAAATCAGAGAAAATCTAAAGACTCCCACAGGTCCTATTGAGGTCCTAGACCGCAGTGAAAAGAAGCTAAGAAGCAAAGTGATACCAATGCTAAAGATTCAGTGGGAAGGACGTACGACAGAAGAGGCTACTTGGGAGCGTGAGGATGAGATTCTCCGGCTGTATCCTGAGTTAGCGAGCAGGTATGAGTTAATTTTGCGGACAAAATTCTAAAAGGTGGGGTGAATATAACACCTCGTGATTTTAAATTAAGTATTTAAAATGTTAAATGAGTGATTAAGTGAAGAATTAGTGAAAATCCTAAAGGTTAGGCCAAAATACAAAGAAAGGGCAAAATAGTAATTTGCCAATACACAACCCTAGGAAGATAAAAATTGAGTAGAAGATCTCATATGATAAAAATAAGAATGGAAATGGATTCAAAACGAAAAATTGAGTGGATAGGCAAGTTTCAGAAAAATTAGTGAATAGTGTTTTTCGCGGGTAAAAATACCGCGGTACGATTGCACCGTAAAACGTGTCAGTTGAGTTTTGAGCTCTAGGTTTCAAATATGGATTATAAATGGTGTATTCAACTAGGAAATATGATTTCTGATAAAATTTGATGGAATTAAGTTAGTTTGGGGAAGCGTGCCAATGACGCGCGCAATATCTTAAAATAGTGTTTTCTCCGAACGACCGAAAAACTCCGGATTCATCTGATCAAGTATAATTAAAGGACAATGGGTAATGTTAAAAATTAGAATTTCTAAATAAGTTTTGAAGTTTTGGACGTTTAGTGAAAGTCGGATGAATTTTAAATCGCGTGAGGTGGCGTGAGACCCACCCCACTTAAAATCCACTTATCCACCTCATCACCACTATTCATCATCACTTTCTTCCTTTCTTTCTCTCTCCCAAACTGCGCCAACAGCCCCCTTTCCCCCTCATTCATGAAAAAATTTCTTTCCCTCCTAACTTGATCATTTCTCCACCAAATCCAACAAAATTTGTGTTGAAATTTGTTGGAAACAACCTTCCAAACACATTGGTGGTATCCATTTCCCTTGAAACCGCGCCATTGAGGAGATCCAGCCCATACACAGTTGGAAATTTTTGGGGGGAAATGGATGTTCATGGAGCTACTTGATCTTCCATTGCTTGGACAAGTGTAGGGGTAACATCTAGCCTTGGTTGTGAGTATATTTTCATCCCATTTACATGGTTTGATGGTGATTTTAATTTGAGGCATAAACTTTGTATGTATGATGTGTGATGTTAGAGAGCTCAATTGGAAAATGTGTATTGGAGGATAATGTCTTAAAATGATGCATTAAAGCTAGAAATGCAATAAAAATTATTGAGGAAAAATGTTGATTTTAACTTAGTAAAATTTTTGGGGGTCAATACTTTGAATTTTGAAAATGTGTTGGGAGTGTATTGGTGAGTTGTTGTATGATTGTGTGATGATATAATAGGATGATATGAAGTGTGGAGTGATTAGAATTGATGGAAATTCCTTGGATGTGAATTACTGTGCAAATCGACCTTTAGGCAAAAAGAGGTAAAATGATATTGTGTAAATTGCATGGATGATGTTTCATGCTTTAAATGGTAATTAGATGGGTTGTGTTGTGGTTGTAAAGTGGAAGAACTAATGAAAAATAATGAGTGGTGTCATTTGGCATAAAAGAGCCTAGAGAGAAAGATTTAGCAAACGATGCGTAAAAGATGTAAAACGGTGAAACGACGGTTGAACTAGCCTTTTGGCAACCTATGGAAGGGTAATAAAATGAGAAAGAAAATTTAGAAAAATAAATCCCTAAATAACACTTGAATGGCCGAACCTCCAAGGGAGGAATGAAAGGATTTTGTAGTTTTTAGCGTTTTATGGAATTTGACGTATACTGATGGCTGTATATGTTTGCATAGGTTGTTGTACGCTGACTTGAACCCTGAATAGTAAATCAGTGGATTGCCCTTGGTCCTGGACCAAGTGGATTGAGGTGAGTTATTGAACCAATGTATATTAATTGTAAATTGCATGTATTGTGTGAGTTGTGAGTGATTGGGAATGTCCTATGTGTAGGCATTGAGTGGTGTACCAAGTGTGAAGAGTAAGCTGCAGCAGAGCTTTGGGAAATAAATATAAGGTAACCTCTTGGTACTGGGGCTTGTTCCCCTTTTGTGTTCCACCACACCCGTTGAGGGTGATGGTAGGAAATGTGTATGAATAGTGTAGAACAGCATAAGCATGCATGTTGCATTTATGAGGGTACTTATGTACCGGATCACTGGCCAATAGATAGTTAGCCTTCGGGCAAGTTCCGGACTTCCACTGGATAGGTCTCCGAGAGGGAGTTCCAGTTGACCCAGGGTCGTGGTGTGTAATCCGGATAGGAGCACACTAGGAAGTCTTGGGTGTATATGGATGGGAGGGGTACCTTGGTTGTGGTTCTAGGAACACACCTTGGATGATACCCGTAGGCTTATATGCCGAGGACGTTGTGTGGTATGGTAGCTACCAGCCCGCTTCATCGTAGTTTGTATTCTTATATTCCCCCTTTTCTCTAAATCCCTTGCTTTATCCCGTTTTAAAGTAATGTTGCTTTACAGTATTTATATTCATCGAAGTGAACCATTAGGCAGAGTTTTCTCCAAAACTTCTGGTTTACCGAGATATATTCGTATATCTCACCCCGTCTTGGGAACTTTATTTCAGGAGGTAGCAGTGGCAGTGGAACAGCGGGCAAGAAGCCCGCATGAGGATATTAGTGGTGCAGACATATATTTTGCATTTTGGTGGCCATTTGGCCTAGGCTAGACTTAGGGCATGGACATCTGATATGTATGTAGTATGAGTTTTATTGCATATTTGTTCATGTCATTTTGCCTAAGTCTAGTAGCTTATGTTATATTAGTTATGCACCTTTTGTATTTAAAGTTGTAATATTTAGAGGATTGTAATTTAAAGTGAAGTTGTAAGTTGTAAATTGTAAGTAAGCATTGTAATTGTACCTTGATGCATGAACTATTATGGTGGAAGGGCTTTAGGCCTATTTTAAGTTTATGATTTTTGTATGATGAAATTATGCATGAAAGTGAAGTTGGTGATTGAAACCATTTAAGAGTTTAAAGTAAGTGTATTGTAAAATAAATATGAACTGTATTGGGTTGTAAGAGCCCCAAGGCATTGCTGGTCCTTGTGTGTGCCACCCATTGGATTATTAGGTACATTTGAGGTTAGATTGTGCATATGCAAATTTGAGGATTTTAGGAAAAACAAAGGAAATTCTGGCGAAATTTCTGTAGAATTGGCAGATTTTAGGTGAACTTCGGGAGAGCATATCTCCCTCCATAGAGGTCCGATAGGGACGTGCCATACTCCTTTTTGAAGCTTGTGATGTCCCCTACATTGTGTCAAAATCTTGGAATTTTTGGTGAGGTGTGCGGCCCTGTACAGGCCAGGGAAGTTGCTGCCCTGTACTTGAGGGCAGTTTTGGGAAATTTATTCCCGCTTCGTTTCTTAGTCAAATTATGTGTATGAAATATCACATCGAATATTGAGGTGTCTAGTTTATGGTATAAAAATTTGAGAGTAAATGGATTAATGGTTTAGGTGCAGAAATTCAAGGAGTGTAGGACGTTTGGAGCTGTTTCGGGGTTGGTTGGCAATTTTGCTTGTCCAACTTCAAACGGCGATAACCGGAGCAAACGAGCTTGGAACCAAGCATGTGATAGCTTTCTGGAAAGGTAATTAAGTAATAAAAAAAGATAGTAAGGTATGAGGGACTGAATTTTTACTGTGCGTCCGCAATAATTTAGAGACCGAACCCTGTTCGGATGTGTAGAAAACGCAAAAGTGTGAAATTGGCTAAGTGGGTTTATGGGAACCCCTTAGTGTCTTAGAATAACTAAGTAAACTATGAATATAGTATAGATAAGTATTCCGCAAGAGTTTACAGTTACGGTCACAGCTTTTAATTATTACGCTTTTTATGTTTTCAACTGCTCACGTAATAATCGGAAAAAATTTATTCGCATTTATTATAAATGAATTGCTGTAATTGTAACTGCGCTTAATATTATAATTAATATTAATAATAACGGTGTACAACGGGCTGTTACATAAATAAACCCTTTTATCCCCTTCTTTCTCATCACTATCTCCTATGCTTTCTCTCTCCTCAAGACGTCACTTTGATTTGCAAAAATTTCTTCATCTAACACGTTGCCTTCAATTTGTTTTAAAAAGTTCAAAAAGGTTGCCAAGCCTTACTGGATTAAAAAAAATGTGAACTTTAACATAAGATTAAAAAAAGTTAAAAAGGTTGCCAAGCCTTGCTGGATTTGTTTTAAATCTGCAATATTTTTTTTAAAACAAAATCTGCAATTTTCAAAGATGCAAAGCCGTGAGCTTTACACCGAAATGGTTTTGATACTGAAATGGTTTTGCGATTTTCCTATACCAAAGCACTTTAGGCTCATCTATCCAATAACAAGGGATGATAATTGGTAAATTCAATTTGCAGCAGGAATTAAATAATAATATCACAATGTCTTCTTATTTAATGATGTCAATCTTTTTGTGTACAAAAACCCTAAATTTGTTTCAGTATTATTATTATTATTATTATTATGATTAGTGCGGCAGAGGAAAGAGGAGAGAAAGGGGAGGAGAGAGAAAGGGTGAGGATAGTGGGAGAAAGGATGGTGTATAAGGGTTGATTTTATACCATAAATCTTCATAATTTGATGAGATTGTACTCTAATAGTGTTGAAAGATATAAGTAAAGTTAGGTAAATTAAGAAGGGATAGGATATTGTGACAACCAAGTCATGTTAGAACCATGTGACTACCATATAATCTCACCGTTAAATTGATTTTTTGATCCAACGATCCTGATTTAATTCTTATATACACCCTCACTTCCCCTTCTCTCTCCCCTTTTCTCTCTGTTCATACTCTCCCTCTTACCAGTCATACTTTCCACCGCCGCCGCCGCCCATAGCTGCCGTCGTGCGGACACCCCTCCACCTCCGTCGTCGTGCCGCCTCACTCCACCGTCGCGCCACCTCACTCCACCGCCGTCGTCGCGCCTCCCCCTCTAATCCACCACCGCCGTTAAAATTGATTTCAAATGGTTAACAAGAATTGATGTGGGTTGGCTCCAATTGTATACAGTATAGTATATAAAAGATGGAAGAGAGACCGTTTACATAACAATTCAGATTTTAAATTTTTTTTTTAATAATTGTAGGTTTTATATTCATGGTACAACCTGGCTTTGATAATCATGGTGCAACTAAGTAATTCTTGCATGTGGAGAGGCGTCTGCGCGACGGCGGTTATGAGTGGCGGCGGCGGCGGTGGAAAGTATGAATGGTAAGAGAGAGAGTATGATCAGAGAGAAAGGGGGAGAGAGAAGGGGAAGTGAGGGTGTATATAAGGATTAAATCAGGATCATTGGATCAAAAAATCAATTTAACGGTGAGATTGACTGGTAGTCACATGGTTGTAACATGACTTGGTTGTCACAATATCCTATCCCTATATATATATATATATATATATATATACATATATGGCCCTGTTATATTTACAAACTTTTTTATTTACAAACTCTTACAAACTACACAATCTTCTCCCTCGAGAACACTGGTTTCACTATGTTCTCCCGGGAGAAGATAATATAAATTATAAAAATTGTTAACGAATCCTTCCACACACACACACACACACACACATATATATATATATATGGTTAACATTTTTGTTGCCGCCTGACGTCCAGTAGTCAATTATTATCATATGTATGTGTGACAATATTAAATGTGGGAAATCCTAATTATATACCGTCATTGCTGGATGTCAAGCAGTTTCAATTTCTACGTAGGAACTTTTACAAGTCTAATATTTATTTCTCTGTTCATCTCAATCTTTGCTTCGGCTATTCTTGAATTGAGATGGAGTGGAGTTGGCGTTAAGGAATGGTGGAGAAATCAGCAATTCTGGGTCATTGGCAGTGTGTCTGCAAACCTCTTTGCCCTTGTACAAGGCCTAATGGGAGCCCTAGCTAAAGTTAACAATACAAACTTCAGTTTTGCATCAAAGTCCCCAGATGATGGGGAGTTTCGTGAACTATACACAATTAAATGAATTGCACTCCTAATACCTCCAACTACTATCATAATAATCAACCTTATTGGTATTGTAGCAGGGTTCATAGATGCCATAAACAGTGGTGAACATTCTTGGGGAGCAATGCTTGGGAAGCTCTTCTTTTCTATGTGGGTTATTGTCCATTTGTACCCTTTCCTTAAAGGTCTGATGGGTAGGCAGAACAGAACACCAACTCTTATTGTCATATGGTCTGTGCTTTTGGCTTCTATCTTCTCCCTGGTTTGGGTAAGAATTGACCCTTTTGTGTTAAAAACTAAGGGGCCTGATATCAAGCAATGTGGAATCAGTTGATGAATTTGTTTTACCTACATCTCTTGAAGATGCATGTCATTCTTTTTACAAGTATGAAAAGAATTCAAAGAGCCTAGATGCACCAATATGAATAATGCTAGAGTACAATTTTTTGTGAAACAACATGCGGCATGTTCTTTTGTTTTCTATTTTCATTTTTGCATTAAATGAAAAGTGAAAGGGGAGAGCTGTATAGTTAATTTTGTAAGTAGCAACAAGTATTACCTTTGATTTTCTTGGCTGCAAATGAGATCAAGATAACTTAATTTGTTCACCTGAAGTCCAAATAGCAGATACAGTTATTAGACTGACTGAAATCCAGAGAAGATGCTGAACATAGCAACAGATAAGGGAAATAAAAAATGGAAATCTTGGTGTGACAAAAAAGATGATGAAAGATTTGGAGAACAATTGATAATCAGATGGAAGATGAAATATGGTGACTTTTATTCTTATAGTTCAAAATTAAATATGAAAACATATCATTAAAAGCTCCGTTACAAAAATTCAGAGAAGATGCAAACCATATATAGATTGAAACTAAATATGATTTCCATACATTCACAAAGAGAACATCATTTTCTCTACGGACACAAAAGATGCAATGCTATATAGGGGTTCAGTTCCATTAAGGGCAAAAAAAAGGGATGTCTAACTTCTCAACATGACCATCAACCAACATGGCTAACTTCCACATCATGCTTACAGTAAGAAACATTCTCTTAATAATATCCTACCTTCCTCATCTTCCCTGTTAACTTCTCCAGCAGCAATGTATGGATAACTATTGCATGATAATGGAACCAATCATCAGATAAAAAGACAAGTAGGGTAGGATCACATTAACCTCAATTATAATGAACGCTTTGTTGATTAAGCTGAGCAGCGAGTTCTGGCTAACTGGTTAACACAATGTGCACACTGCGGATCATTTGCGTGCGCATATGCAGTCCAGGTGTTCGATGAATGCCATAATTTTTATATTTTTTCTTAATTTTTTTGAGCTGCCTTAAGAAAAATAAAAAATAAAAAAATTAGGGTAAAGGATCTCTCAAGTCATTGGAGATAAAGTTATCTACGGTGAGCCCCAAAACCATGTCGTTTTGGGATGGACATCAAGGTGTTTTTGTAATTCTAATATATTGCATGGTTATATTTGTCTTTATCATTATAATTTTTTAATCTTATAACCCAAAACGACGTCGTTTTGAGCTCACTGGAGATAACTTTATCTCCGGGTGACTGTAGAAATACTTTTCCCGAAAAATTAATATACAAACTTCTTTTCTTTTATTCTTTTTTTTCATTTACAATATATCTTAGGTAGCTTTAATATTCGAGTTGTGAATAATAATGACCTTATTACAAAACTAATTTAAATTTAAATATTCTGCTTTAAATTTTTATTATCTTAAAATTAAATATTTTTCTTTTAAATAACATATAATTGTGTTATTTTAAACAAGAGAAAGACACAAACTAATATTTTTTTTAATTTAAATTAAAAATATCATCCACTTTCTCTATCCATCATTTTCATTGATTGTATTTTTCTTTTACTTAAAATGACATAACTTTTTTTTTGGTAAGCTAGGTAAAGTATAATAACTCTCACTAGTTGTTGTGGATTTAATATAGTTGTTGGGCCATTTTGTAATAATCAAGTTATGTTACTACATGTTACTACCAATCAATCTCATCGTTAGATCACTTGTGTTGATCAAACGGTTATATTTATTTCTATCGTTGTATAGTCATTATTTCCCAAATTTAATATTTTATATTTATTTCCTCCTTTGTATGGTTATCATTTCCCATATTTAATGCTTTCACTTTAAATTTGGGGAATCATAATCATACAAATATGAAAATAAATATAATCGTTGCATCAACATAAACGATCTAACTGTCAGATTGATTGGTAGTAACATGGTAATAACACAACTTGGTTGTTACAATATCCTTCCGCTATTTATTTCTAGGGGTGTTCATCAACCGATCTAAACCGCGATAACCGAACCGAAAAACCGATAATCGAATAAACCGAAAATCGAAAAATCGAAAGCCGAAAAAAAACAGCAAAATTTAATAGGATTGGATCGATTTTTGGATGGGTTGATGAAAATTAATCCAATCCAAACCGATCCAATATATTAATTCTCTCTACCTACTCGGGTTTTTCCGCAATCATAGCCCGAAAATTTCTAAACCCAAGACTTATTAACCCATCAACTAATTTCTAGTCACATCTCATCAATTTTTTTTTGTAGAGCTTCACATGTCATTATCCAAAAAAAAGTTATATTATAATTTACTAATGCTTTTGTATTTCAAAAAAAAAATTACAAAGCCAATATATACAAAAGATACTATTTGCACAATAATCATGAAATAATCAATAATAATAACAACAAAATTGCTCACTTAAATGCTTTCAAAATTGAAGAATTTGACATTATTTATTAGCAATAACACCGAAAGAAATTTGATTTCCTCAGAAACCAAAAAGGAAAAAAAATGAAAAACAAAACCAGCAATTCGCATAAAAAAGTTATTAAAAATAATAAAAAGGGGGAATATCAGAATACAAACTACGACGAAGCGGGTTGGTAGCTACCATACCACACAACGTCCTCGGCATATAAGCCTACGGGTATCATCCAAGGTGTGTTCCTAGAACCACAACCAAGGTACCCCTCCCATCCATATACACCCAAGACTTCATAGTGTGCTCCTATCCGGATTACAAACCACGACCCTGGCTCAACTAGAACTCCCTCTCAGAGACCTATCCAGTGGAAGTCCGGAACTTGCCCGGAGGCTAACTATCTACTGGCCAGTGATCTGGTACATAAGTACCCTCATAAATGCAATATGCATGCTTATGTTGTTGTACACTACTCATACACACTTCCTACCATCACCCTCAACGGGTGTGGTGAAACACACAAGGGGAACAAGCCCCAGTACCAAGAGTTTACCTCAAAATGTTCTCCCACTTAGCTCCACAGCAGCTTATTTCTCCACTTGATACTTGACAGAATGCCTCAATCCACTTATTGTTGCTCAGTCATCTGGAGTTGTTGGGCAGGGTATTGCTGGGCAGGGTATTATTGGACAGGGTGCTGCTGGCACTGATGAGTAGAGACTCATTTCTTTCAGGAAACATAAACCGCCATCATTCCAAGGGTCGAGGGATCCAAAAGTTGTGACTACCTGGTTGAGAGGTATGGACAAGATATTTCAAGTTATGGGGTGTCAGGATCCCCAGAGGTTATTGTACTCTGTTTACATGCTAGAGGGAGATGCCCATGAGTGGTGGTATACTACATCTCAGCCTTTTATTATTCAGGGGGAGGAGATTACATGGACTTTATTTGAGAGGCTGTTTCATGAGGAATACTTTCCCAGGGATATTCGGGAAATTAAACAGGGTGAATTTGAGAAATTGGTACAGGGTACCATGACAGTGGAGGCTTATGTGTCTAAGTTCAATGAGCTAGTGAAATTTGCTAACTACGGGGGTGTGTTGCCGACTCCTGAGTTTCTATCCGCTAAGTTTCAGAGAGGTCTTAATGAGAAAATTTCAAAGAGAATGTCAAACACTGCTGTGAGGAATTTTGCAGATCTAGTGACCCAGTGTAAAATGGTAGAAAGTGTTTATAATCGTTATCCCAAGTCTGGTCCTTCGAAGACATCTGGTCCTTCAGGAAATAATAACAACAGGGGTGGTTACCATCAGAACAATAATAGGGGTAGGGGGTTGCAAGTAAGGCAGCCTCCAGGTCAGTTTAAAAGAGGTGCTGGTCAAAGAAGTGGGTTCAATGACAGAAATTCAAATCCTCGCTATGATAAATGTAAGAGGTTTCATCAAGGGCCTTGTACTGCGGCTCCAAACTCATGCTTTAAATGTGTTAAGGTTGGGCATTATGACAACAATAGTCACAGTAATACTGGGCAGGCTGCGAATCTGCAGGCCTTGCCATCTGCTCCTACGGTTGGGCGTGTCTACACTACAAATGTTCAGCAAACTGAGAAGGCAACTAATCTGGTTAAAGGTACAATTTTTATCTCAAATATTGATTTGTCTGTGTTGTTTGATTCGGGCGCGACGCATTCGTTCGTGGCTGAATATGTTGCGAAAGGTTTGGGATTGAAAGTGTCACGGATGTTTCCCCCTATGCGTATTACTACTGCTACAGGAGAGGTTAGTGATTCCTCCTTTATTTGTAAAGAGGTTGGGTTTACCTATGAAGGAAGAGGTTACACTATGGATTTAATTATCTTGCCCCTGGCTTCTGTCAATTTGATTTTGGGTATGGATTGGTTATCTCGAAATTGCGCAATGATTGATTGTTGAGGGAAGAGGTTGATACTATCACATGAGAGTCCCTCAGTGGGTCCGTCACCTTTTCTATCCATGTGTCAAGTTGTTAAAGCCTTGAAGGCTGGGGATCAGGGTTATATTTTCTTGGGTGGTCTGGTGGGTGGTAAGGAGATTGAAATTTCTACGATTCCGGTGGTTAATGAGTTTGTGGATGTATTCCCCGATGAGATACCGAAATTTCCACCTGAGAGATAGATTGAGTTCTCGATAGAGTTGTTGCCTGGTGTGGGGCCGATTTCCTTGGCTCCATACCGGATGTCGCCACTAGAGTTGGCAGAGTTGAAGAAACATATAGAGGAGTTGTCTGCAAAGGATTTCATCAGACCTAGTGTGTCTCCGTGGGGAGCACCAGTAATATTTGTGAAAATGAAGGATGAACCATGAGATTGTGTACTGACTATCGGCAATTAAATAAAGTTACGAGTGAAGAAAAGGTACAAGAGCAAT